>BQNB010094941.1:4165-25993 GCA_026074375.1 Tanacetum coccineum
GATTTTTAGAGGAGAAAAAGAGCAGAAGAGGTCGAGCAACGTTATCAATTCCATAGAAGACATCGTGTAATTCCATATACTTTAGTAATCGTTCAGTTTTTGGTATCATTCGTTAACTCGGTTAGTTTACCTTGGCTAAATAATTGCTCTTGTATTTAATATGATGTTTGAAGGCTAATACCTTCGGCTATTAGCCATTATTATGAAATCTGAATGTTTGGTATTTGTTTATCTTGATTTCTTGATTTATCGTTGTATGCTTGTTTATGTTTATCAATTTATACTTGTTTACACGCTTTTGTATGAGACCTATCATTTAACTAGATCTAGTGAAGCGGACCAAGTAGATCCAGAGTCTGGGATAGCTCTCCATATAGTGATTTATACATCTAGATTTATAGTTACACAAATATTGTCCTTCTAAGTCTGTGTCTAGGATACACTTCAGGCTTAACTTGTTAATTAGATATTGCCAATGATTTATTGATCGGGTTGACTAGCAGGTTACCTAGATAATTCATCAAGTAACGTTTTGATTCCATTGGATAGTTGGACAAGTGGACTACTAGTGTATAAATTTCCATTAAGCGGTAAGTGGGTAAAGTCTCTATGAGCTAGGGTTTGACAAGATCACCATTGCTTTAATCCCTAAGATAGATTATAATCAGCAAATAAGGATGCTTTATGTGGATGCTTTGATTGTGACAGAATTAATGTGTCTAGGTCTTAGGATGATGTAACGTCTAAGTCTTAAGAATGATATGCCACCTTGAAAGATGAAATCATTGCACTTAATAAACAAACCAACTTTCTAATCGGACTAATAATGGTTAATACAGTTTTCTTATATAAGGTTCGACCGCTCTTTTATCTTTTGTTAATTAGCTTGCGTGGGTAAAAGTGCCTTGAATTGATTGTAGTCACTAACCAAACCGTGCCAGTCTCTTAGACTGAAAACCCCCTTTTTTCCGTTAGAATTAGGATTTAGACTGACATAGGTTTAGAATAGAATAGAATTAACATAGAATAGATAACCAAGATATTAATTAAATTGAGTGATTTAACCTTGCTTCAAGTGTTCGACACCCTACTTACCACGAAACTACTACCGATCGGGTACACTGCCCGTTAAAGTGTTGTTTTTGGTTTAGTCGGAAAAATATAAATTTAAAACTTGAATCAATTAATTATACACCACACAATGACACATCAACAATCTACTAACACTCCATGACATTCTTAAATCAATACTTACTTCCTGTAGTATGAACGACTGAGGAGGTTTGAGTAAACTAAGTACTCAGGAAGTGGATTCTAAAATGCAAAAAATGAAACACAATGATAAATAATAGTAAATGGTAGCACACATGCAAATAAACAAATCTCCATCATTTAATCACCAAATCCATTACAATATCAATCATTGTTTATAATGTTTCAAATTCAAACTAATAACTAAAAATTTATATTATCTTTCAATCCTATGCTCCTAGCATGTTCATCGTGTCTGGACTTAGCCAATGCCTTTGTGAATGGATCAGCTAGATTATCTTCTTATCATATGTGCTTCATAATCACGTGTCCTTCTTTTACTTTGCTTCAAACAAAATGGTATTTTCTTTCAATATGCTTTGACTTTTCGTAATCCTTGGGTTCTTTAGTCAAGGAGACTGCACTCTCATTATCACAGATAATTTCAACGGGGTCTTGTACTGTTGGAAAAACTCCAAGATCTCCAATGAAATTCTTCATCCAGATAGCTTCCTTTGAAGCCTCACAAGCTGCAATATACTCGGACTCACATGTGAAGTCTGCCACTGTATCTTGCTTTGAACTTTTCCATGTCACCGCTCCACCATTCAGCAAGAATACCTAACCAGAGTGTAAATGACTGTCATCTTTATCTGTTTGCCAACTTGCATCATAATAACCAGTCACTTTGAGTTCTTCTTCTCCACCATAAACTAAGAACATGTCTTTAGTATTTCTTAAATACTTAAGAATATTCTTTATAGCTGTCCAATGACCTTTACCAGGATTCTACTAATGTCGACTCACCATGCTTAAAGCAAAGGAGACATCAGGCCTTATACACGTTCTGACATACATGATCGATCTTACAGCCAAAGCATATGGGACTCGACTCATTCTGTCTAGTTCTTCATTGGTTTTTAGACATAGATCCTTACTAATCTTTATGCCATGATGTAAGGGTAGATTCCCTTTCTTAGAATTCTCCATTTTGAATCTTTTTAAGATTTTATCTAAGTACATGTCCTGACTAAGTCCTATAAGACGTTTTGACCTATCTCTGTAAATCTTTATACCAAGAATATATGTTCCATCTACCAAATATTTTATAGCGAAACATTTCCCTAACCAATCTTTTACACTTTGTAACGTTGGGATATCATTTCCTATGAGTAGTATATCATCCACATATAATACTAGGAAGACTACAACACTCCCACTGGCTTTCACATATATATACAGGACTCATCTTCGCTTTTAGAAAATCCAAACTGTGTGACTTTCTCATGGAAGCAGAGATTCCAGCTACGAGAAGCCTATTTAAGTCCATAAATGGCCTTTTAAAGCTTGCATACTCTTTTAGGATACTTGGCATTTTCAAAACCTTTTGGTTATGCCATAAACACATCCTTTGTTAGTTTTCTTTTCTGTTAAGGAAAGCGGCCTTGACATCCATCTGCCATATTTTATAATCATGAAATGCAGCTATGACAAGCATTATCCTAATTGACTATATTTTAGCTACTGGTGCGATGATTTCTTCGTAATCAATCCTGTGGGTTTAAGTATAACCCTTCGCTACCAACCTAGCTTTATAAGTGTGTACTTTCCCATCCATGTCTGTCTTCTTCTTAAAGATCCACTCACATCCCACCGTCTTAAGACCGGGTGTAGTGTCAACCAAATTCCAAACTTGGTTGTCATACATAGACTGAATCTCTCTTTTCATAGCTTCCTTCAACTTAGCAGCCTCAAGGCTTGCCATCGCTTGCTTGTAGTTAGCAGGCTCATCCAATTCACTTAGTGCTATCACTAATCTTGTCCTCTTTAATATGGAAACCATATTATAACTGAGGATGCTTGCTTACTCTACCACTTGTTTCGCGAATGGGTAAGGATATATCATCAGGCTTAACAGGTGTCACCACCTCTTGTTGAGTGTTAGTGTTTACTATAGGTTCTTCATTGGCATACTCTTGAATTTCTTAAAGGTCTATCTTACTCACACTATCCTCTTTAGATATCATTTCTCTCTCAAGGAACACTCCTCTTTGAGCTACAAATACCACATTATCCTTGGGTTTGTAAAACAAATATCTAAATAACTCTTCTAGATAACTAACGAAAAGACACTTTTCAAATATGGCTTTTAGTTTGTCCTGAGCTTCTCGTCTAACAAAAACTTCACAACCCTATATTTTGATGTGCCCAAGAGAAGGACGTTTTCCCTTCCACATCTCAAAAGCTGTCTTTGAAACCTTCTTACTGGGTACAAGATTTAAGATATGGGCCGCTGTCTCTAATGCGTAACCCCATAAGCTTATTAGAAGTGTTGCTCGAATCATCATAGATCGAACCATGTCTAACAGGGTTCTATTTCTCCTCTCAGCAACTCCATTTTTTGTGGTGTTCTAGGAGGAGTTAACTGTGATACTATACCACAATTTTTAAGATGATCGAAGAATTCGATACTAAGGTATTCTCCTCCCCTATCGGATTGGAGTACCTTTATCTTTCTGCCTAGTTGGTTCTCTACCTCGTTTTGATACCTTTGAATACTTCAAAGGTATCTGACTTATGTTTGAATTTACCACCAAACTATTTGTTTCGTTACACCCTTACACCTTAACCTACCCTGTTAGATTAAAGTTTAATTTACAGTTGCTAGTTGCTTAAAGTGTAAAGTTTATATTTCCTGAGTCTTGTGTCATTTTCTATCTTTGGTGCGGTTGGAAATTTGCACATTGCAAATGGGAATGTATATTAGTAGTCAAAGCTCATGTGATTTTACTACCGTCACAATTATTGGTGAAATCGAAGAACGAAGAAATTACCGAAGGAATTATCCGAAATTATTATGATGGTGAAGATGGTGAAACTACACCGAGATTTGAGGTATTTGTAAAAAAAAGAGAAAGAAATTTTGAAGATAATCGTTTCGCAAAAAGCATTACCGAAGGAATTATACGAAGGATCGATTATTCGTTGATACGTCTAAAAATCAACGATGTAGAGTATTGTACAAAGTAGAAGATATCGCCACTTGCCTTGTAAAGTATGTAAAGTTTTGGGATGATTGGGAAGTTGATCGTTACGGGAACGCCAACTTAGGTTGTTGTTTTTTATCTATGATCAAGACGTTGTAAATAGTTGTGTCTTAATCATGGTAACGGTCGGGAAATAAGTGTCTAGCAACTTGTATCTTAAGTCTTAATCTATTTGTTTCTTGATTTTTATTTAACAACAATTTGCTTCTGATAACGCCCAAATTATACATGTTTCTATGGCGTTATTTATGTTTATTCTATCATTTCTCGGTGAACTTTTGCGTACTTAATAAGCTTGAATTGCTTATAGGTTCACTTGAAGGATCTGAGACCTAGCTATGAATCTATACTCTTGGGAGACATATACAAAGAAAAAGAAAAGATTTCTAGCCAAAGTTCAAGAAGTACGCCGCACTTGCTACATTGTGTGCCGCACTTTCCCCTGAAACCCAAAATTGCCGCATTTTATATTGTGCGCCGCCATCCTTCTCCTAAAGGTTTTGAATGAATTAAAGTCTAATTAAATGCTACTACTTTAACTACTCAAAAACCGCCGCACCTTATTTGCAGTGGCCGCACTTCCAGGAAAGTTATTAAATGTAACGAACATAAACTACCCATACTTCGCCGCACTTTTTCCTAAGTGCGCTGCACTTTGCACCCAATCTTGCCTATAAGTTGAGGACGAATTTGCATCCATCCACACAATCATTCCTCACATTCTATCCCATTTCACACACACACTTTCCCTCCTTTCACCAAAACACCAAGAAACACCTTTTCCTTTGAAGAAAAAAAATTTAACGATCAAGAACGAAGAAGTTTTCTTACCTAGTTGTTGAAATAATAGAAGTTTATGTAAAGTTTGCTTTTGTTATGAACTCCTTAGCCATGAGAGGCTAAATCTCTCATGACTACTCGGTGAAGTTATGATAATGAATAAGTGTTTGGGTATTGCATCTTTTGTGGGAAAAAACTGAAGGGGGGGGTTGAATAGTTTACCGCTTTTTAATTTTAAGTTTTATGTATGTTTGTAAAATTAGTTTCCGTACCTTTTTTTTTGGGAATTCAATGCTTGCACAATATGAACAATGTATATTATATGAAAATGATAAAGTCGACAGAGATAAGAGTAAAGAACAATCAAACCACATGGCGGAGGATTATAGTGTTTCGTAACGATGTCAGCACCTCTTTCGCCTACTCTTATCCCGAGCACCAAACTCGAGAGTTTTCTTCACTATGTCATCAAACTCCTTTGGCGGAGAAAATCTAGTACACAACGTTTGCTTATATCATTTTACGACAATAAGCTAACTTTCAAGTTCTAATCTTAGCTAGGAACCTATTCTATTAACCAACACAAATTCACGACCTTGTTCACGACTTCACAAACTTCCCGACTTCTTCACAACTTCACAAACTTCTTCCAACTTCACGACTCCTTTAAAACTTCAGACTGCTTATTAATTCCGACTTCCACTTCACCACACTATTATATCACAACTACTAGAACTAATTGGTAAGATCACAAATCTAACTGATACTTACAAAGATCACCAAGATGCTAGACTACTACACATAACTTAAAAGTTATTTAATTGATTTACCAAATATGTGAATGAATGCCACGTAGATTGCTATCGCTCACTAAGGTGTATACTTCTTCACTTGATGATGGAAGTATTCTTCTCTTGCACTTGAGGAATATAGCTTGGATCACTTGGAAACAAAGCTTTTTGATTAAATGATTAAAAGATTTTAAAGAGGATAAGAGGGCTGTTTTGAGCAGAAAGAATGAATGCAAAAGGTGAGAAAAATGTTGGGGAATAGTCTAGTATTTATAGGACAAAAACGAGGAGCGGGGTCTATGGCCGACCTCCTTAAATAGGGTGCCAGCCCCCTTAAAATTAAGGGGGCCGCCCATGTAATTAAGGGGGTCGCCCCTTATTCAGATGCTCCTTTTTGTCCTATTCAGGGGAGGTGTTTACTGGGACCTTTCTACAGTTTTAGGTTGAAGATTTTTGGATAATTCAAAAAATGTTTATTTTGAATAAAACATTTCTTTTTAAATGTAAAAAAACAATTTTGTGATGTTTATAAAACGTTTACAACATTTTTAAAAGTTTTCATGTTGATCATAAAATGAATCAATCATTTGTTTAATCATTACCTTGGAGTGATATAAGTTTGAATGATAAAAGTAAATGACGATATGTAAATTGGAAAATTCTAATGACTATTAATTTTTTAAACCTTTTTAAATCCGCACTTAAATTCCAAATCACTAACCACTTAGCAAACACAAGTTATTTACTCACTACTCATAATGAAATTCAATTTAACAAACATAGCATTTAAAGACAAAAAAATAAATTTACTCTAAGCATGGCAATTAAATGGACAATAATAATAAACATGTTAAAATAAAACTACAACTAATAAAATGAAAATACTCGCTAAACATGGAAACTAATCTAACAATAAAAAGCATAACTACGCTACGGATAACAACTAAAGCAACAATTAACAAAGCAATCATAAACATTTTAAGCTAAATAATCTACACTATTAAATAAAGAGAAAAGAAGAAAAATAGAACCCGATCGAAATGATGGAGACGATATAAACCACCCAATCTTATAAACTAAAATAATACATAAGTTTATTTTTTTTTTAGTTTTTATTTGACTAACTAGTTAATAAAGTGTAAACTTTATTTACTAATTAATCTTATAAAAGCTAACAAGCTCTAAACTTAAGGTAAAATCTAGCTTATAAGACTTTTAAGCTCCACGCCTCATGAGTTGAACCGAATTCACCATCTCAAAACAAGAAAAGTTAAGCCAAGACAATAAGCTAAATGATACTCTTAATATTCCTAAATAAATTTTGCTACCAAACTGTTTCGAATATATAAGCTAAAGAATACTAATTTTCTAACTACTTTTGTTACCAATATTTCTAAATTAATTTTCTAAACATAAATTTTTTAGTGAGAAGCAATTCAAAGTATTAAACTGAAACAAGCCAAGTATGTTTTAACAATACCGCAACCTAGAATAATAAGCTCAATAAGCTAACCAAATTAACCTTTCTATATGAAACAATTTCCGAATATCTAACACAATATTTAGCATATCAAACTCAATTAGCCACAACAACAAAAAAAATCTAATATCAAACACGAACAACACTTAACATTAAACCTGAACCAACATGCCACAAACAAGTACCCAAATAAGCTATAAATTCGAACCGAACTAAAACGGACTTAGGCTACTTAACCGATTAAAGAATCGAACCAAATCCAAACTACAATCACCCTGGCGAACACGAAATTAGCAAGACTAAATATGGAAATATCATTTCTTCATATCATTCGAACCAACAATAATCATCCGGAAATCAATATCACTAGGTCGAACCAATCGTAACATCGAAACAATCAATCACGAATCCATACAAGTATAAATCGAAATCGAAATACTACGAATGTAAACCAACTGCCGTTCCAAATAAGATGACAAATTCAAGAAAAACTTAATCTAATCCTACTCGTTGCTATCCTACTACTACGAAAAGAAAAGTGAAGGAATGAAAAAAAGATAGGATCTGCTGCTACTCTAAACCATACCTCCGAAAAAAAAGATAACTCCTAAAAAAAAGATTCAAAATGTGTCCTCCCTTTTAGCGTTATATCAACGCTTCCCTTTTTATTCCGTAACCTGCGTCTCTGTTAAGCCATCACTGGGCCCTTTTTTATTCTTGCGTTTATAAGCAACAATACCAATTTGGCCTTTTTCTTTACTTTCATTTTCGTGGGCTTCTACTGGGCCTCTCCATTGTTGCTATCTGATGGGCCAAGGCAAAAGGAGTTGGGCCTGCTCTTCCTGTGGGTTGTTAATACTTATATAAATATGGGTCAGTCCGACCCATATAAATGGTGTCGGGCCGGCCCAATAAAAGATGAAGACACCGTTGGACTTGAAATCTCGTGCTCTTTCCAAATCCGTGCTTAGTTTTGTCCAGTGACAAGGATAAAAAACACCTTTTCGGGAGGTCTTGGTTGATCAAAATAAACTAGATGGATCATTGTGTAGTTTTAGTGAGAGAAAGTAGAGAGAGGGGATGAACACAAAAAGATGAAAGATTAGATTAAGGAAAAAAGAAAAATGAACATCCACCCCCTCATGGAGAGCCATGAGGGGTATTTATACAAAAAGAAAAAGCTAACTATTCCTAGTTAACATAAAAGACCCCTGCGTAACACGCAGTGTCCAAAACTAATCCAATTCACGTGTAAGACGCCAGCTTCACTAAAAGTGAGGCTAACAATCTCCCTCCAAGATGGCGTCACACGTGAATTGGTTACAATGTTCCCTACAAGCAAAAATAAAGAAAAATGATAAGAATGAAGTCCAGTATTCCTTGAGAATATCTTTGACGATCTACTTGAATACTCCAGCTTTATTTCTTCAGCTTGTAGACGAACGAAATGTTTGAGGATGACATAGAAGTTTTCTCTACCGAACCCGGTTTTGATTGGATTTTTGCACATAACTTCCTGACATGACTTCAAAAACTTTCTTCATACACTTCTGGTCATCACGAAGTTTCTGAATTAGCTGCATGTCTTGAGAATGCTTCATATTCTTGCACTTCTGGTCATGTCGAAGTATATCAGAATCTGCATCTCATTTGTCATCCTTGAAGTTCTCTTATCCGAATACTTCGGCTTTGATATGAATTATGCTCTGAACTTCTTCAGCTCCCTCCCAAACAGACACCCCTTGGACTGATAAGAATTAGTACACCGATCTTAAGGGAGGGATGATATCATCAACATCGTCTCACTTAGGAAGCATCCCAGTCTTGATTGAATTCAGCCCAAAGTACACATTTTATCCCTTTACCGAAGTCGAAACCGTGACACCAAAGTAACAAGTTGAAGCACTAATCATCTCTTCGGACTAATCTCCGGCATATTTTATAAAGCCCGATCAAGTGAACTTGTTGTGCGTCCTTGATGTGAACATTTCTCCCTCCAGGAAAGTGCAGAAATGAATTGCTACACCAAAGTCAATTAAGTCCCGAGTGTACGCAATTTTCCCTCTATGTAGTCGAGATGGTAACATCAAAACGGTAACATAAAAAATCAACTAAGTACCGGATGTACACATTTCTCCCTCCAGGATGATGACTAACTGAGGAATCATCCTACACATGTGTACATCTTATGCCAACTGGAACTGCTTACTTAGCTTCATAGCCCGTGATTGCATAAGCAATGCTCTGTGAGAAGATGTCGGTACTCTCTTTACAATTCTCTCTTGATCAACCCAAACTAAATCCCCTTATCTATTCTGTAGGCTAATACTGATGACCACTGATGGAGACAACCCAATGAAACGAACCCGAGAATGAAGCGAAATCCTCGACTTGTGACTTAATCTTGTACTATCCGCGTGATGAAGAACGGTGCAGAGGCAAATCTCTAAGTACCATATACTCACCCAAAAGTATATAAAAAATACAACACCTCTTGAAAAACTCCTCAACTACGTGAGACACTGAGTACTACAATGTAACTCCTTTAAGTGATAGCTATAACCCGTGAGTACTACAATGTAACTCCTTACATCGAGTATAGCTAGATACATCAAGTCTTCATCACAAACCGTATATGCCCGAACAAGTCATCTTCGTTGACGAAAAACAAAGACGAAATAAGTACACTCCTCATGAAATACTACTTCAATCCCAGATAAATAACATCGGACAATAACTCCGTAGTCATTAAAATTCAATACTAGCCATTATGAATGAAGGTGAATTTTGATAAGGATCGTTTTAGTGTAATGTATTGTGTTTGTTGTGTTGGTGAAATCAATTAACGTTCACGGGATTTTACAATTCTATGACTTAAACCGTAAAACGAATCGACATTTACGGGATTTTACTAAATCAAGAAAAAACCGTGAGTGTTTTGATCCGGAATCAGCGGCGAAAAATTCCAAAAAAACACTTTCTTGAGTGTTGGTCTTGTGATTGATAATATGTTTAGCTTGAGAAAGAAGTTTGCTTTTGATCCTCCAACTTCCCTTGTTTAAAGGATAGAGATCTAAAAGTCCCTCATCTCCTCCAAGATGTTAGTGACGCATCTGTGGGAGGATATCATTGGAGATTTTGGAATAGGCAGTTGCACCTTGAGCTGTATTGGTACCTTGAACTTCATCAGTACCTTGAGCTTGAGCAGTACCTTGAGTGTCAGCAGTACCTTGAGCAGTACTAATACTAGCTTGAGCAGCACTTTGAGAAGGGGTTCCTTGAGCATCCCTTGGAGTAGTTTCAGCCCTAGAATGAGTGCTCTCACTATGTGCTTCTTCTGCTGCTAATGCTGTAATACTTACAAATTATTCATAACATTTATAAATACATCTCTATTCGTTTTAAAAAAATCATTAATAAACAACTTAACAAAAATCCAAACCCTACAAAACATCTCAAATATCTCACACTCAACCCCCCAATCAACTCAAAACAAACATATATCAACACACCTCCTAAAAACTACACATACAACCACTCAAACTCTCAAATACAAACCACCACCAGTACCAACTCCAATCCATCAAATTATTATCACTCAACTCTCATCGCTCACCACACAACTTTCAACTAAACGACAATACAAAACAATAAAAATTCCCTACATTACCTAACAATACATCATATTACACAGACTTATCCCTATTGTCTTTTTTTAACTACCATCGCACGCGCCTCAATATCTCAAATATTTATTTGTAGTATGTCGGTTTTATGACGTTCTAGACACGCACCAAACATATTTGCCCACCATTAATAATCTCCCTATCTTTGTGCAAAAATACCACTCATAGCCCATTAATCATTATTATTAAAACGGCGCTGGGATTTGCTATACAAGAATAGAGAGATATGTATTAAACTGATTTCGTTATTAAGTAGACTTCCAATCCAACAACCTTAAGCCACATCAATATTGATCAGCTCGTAATTTTATAACAGAGTATCAATGTGTGTGTTATCATCACCAATGTGTCATGAATATATGTACATCATTAACACCCTTAGAGAAGCATTATACAAAATATATTTACTATTACTCAACTAAAGTAAACAACCAACTATAAGTATAAATTAACATCCTATATTAATGATAAATCATCACCCACTCAAATTTAAATCTCACACAATTCAAATAAGATAATAAAATTATTACAAAATTAAATCACATCCTATAATATTATAATTATTCCTACCACCCAAATTCCATCCCTCTACAACATCCTATCACCAATCAACTAATTCTACATACACTTATTAATTCCCAACACTTACCCTAATACCACCTAAAAAATTCACCCTACATAAATCTAATCTCTTTCTAATCATAGAGAGATATATAATAATAAACCTACTACAAAACCTTCTCTACAAATCTCAATTCCTTACAAACCAACCCTCAACACCACTAAATACCCCCCATCCAAAATCCCCACAAACCCCACACCCCCATCCCCAACATCACAAACTCCTTATTCAAACAACAATACCCCCTCCCCCAATACCAACCAACACCATCTCAAACCCATAACTTCATTTAAAACTACTACACCCTCACTACTCTCTCTTACAACCCTCACTCAAATTTTCTTCAAGATGCTCATTTCTCAAATACACTCGCCAACAAATATAATCATCCCTTCCTTCAGCACAACACCAATTTATAACTACCCCATCCTGACACACCCACACTTCCTTCATTTAACCCGCACTCACTCTCACAGTAATAAAATAAATATAAACTCACCACACCTCTCATAATTAAATTATAACACAATCACACTCCACCAAAACCCATAAACCTCTTAACCTCCACTAATTAACACATCAATATCCAATTTTCCTCACTCTCGCATAAGATCCATCCTACCATCTATATAGTAAATACTTAGAATAATTCACACCTACAGATCTCACCTCTCCCAAAATTCTATTCCACATAAGTTTAATTTCGTTAATGATCTACTATCAGTAGACTTTACTATTTAAATATAGAGAGAGAGAGATAGAGATAGAGTGTATAGGAATTTCAACGCACGCACTCTCTTTATTTTTAGGCAAAATATAAATATCTCACACGGACTCCGCGATCAAATCCAACATCCTATTTCATTAACACATCAAATACCCCTCAAATACACACATCCCCCTCAACTCCAATCCAGCTATAGTTTCGCTTTCCATTTTCTCTATCAGGTATTTTACTTCACACTCACTATATGACCCCCATAATTCTTTGTGTGTAGATATATTACAAACCTAACCAAAATACATTCACACTACGCACACGAGGCAGCAGATACGCACTCGATGTGTGTCGCGCTCGCCTTTAGTACGGATATTCATGTTTTTCTCGGCATTTATTCGATATGCATATTATCTATAACCAGCCAACCATTATCGTCTCGCTAAGTGAACCATCTTTACATACCAACTCCCCCAAACGTGTACTAAAATATGACCTCAACATCTTCATACCTCCCCTAGATCGATCCTAAACATAGAGTATTCTAATCGGATGCTTCCAATTGGGTTTTTAAATCTCATTGCTCTCTCTCTGTAGGTTTCATCTCAAGTATAATCTCGAATTCGAAGTAGTCTCCTCGAGAGTATCATGCTGGTATGTCATCTATGATACATGCTCTAGATCTCAGATCAAGCTGTAAGAAATGCAAGATCTATGGGCCCTACTGGTGCTAATGGTTAGTGTGTGTGTTGTTTGGGACGTGTGTGTGTAAAGGGAGAGGTCACAGGTTCGACCCATGTGGACTCTCCTTTTTATCAAACATTTTTTTAATTTTCTTTTTGGAAAAAGCTAGAATAAGCAAAAATAAACAACATTAAAAAAACAACTTTTTACAGAACTCAGAAATAAGCTAAACTATAATACTTATCAAGTCCTAATAAGCAAATTTACATGAAATAAGCAACAAGATTAAGCTAAAAAGCATCTAAAGTACTTAAAATGGCTTGACACTTAAAACAGAAATTAAGATTTTTGAAAGGGCTTTTTAAGACTCAATAAGAACTAAGAATTGCAAATAAGCTGAAAACAAACTTATCCCTAAACCTAATAAGCATAAAGTATCAAAAATAAGCTAAATTACCTAAAGGATTAAGCTAGAAACTTAAAATGCAAAAGGGGGCTTAAACTACTAATTTTGGTTTTTAAGAAAAAAATGGCTTATTGCAGCCCAAGAATAAGCTGACAAATAAGCTTTAGAATCCCTAATAAGCTAATATAGATTGAGAATGGACTACTACCTACTTGTGCAAGTAAATTATAAAAGTTGTAACAAACATTAGCTTGCCTAATTTTTATCCTAAAATTCACCAAAAACCAACCCATTTCTTACTTGTAAAAACTGTTTTGACCCAAACCTTTAAAATGAATAAAACAGTGTATATAACTTGAATACCAGATTCTAAACTCCAAATATGATGCATATTGAACTTAAAAATTACCTACTTAAATCTCTAAACTTAAAATCAAAAGCAAAGCACTCTTAAACTAAAAATTATCATAGTTAAGAAATTTTTGCATATGAAAACTTACAAACTACTTAAAGCATGATTAAATCTTAACTAATAATGATCTAAAAGTGATAATAAATGAATCTAAACTAGGTTTTGTTAACTAGAAATGACCAAAACTGTTTTGACTATGAATTTAAACCTTATGCCAAACACTCCCTTAAGTTGACAAATTATGTTTTTAAGCTCAAAAAGATTTCAAATAAGCTTTTATAGCAGAGACATGTTAAGCATTAAGTGTATTAAGACTAATTTAGCAAATCTTAACAAGAAGTAAGCCCTAAATAATATGCTATCCTAATAAGCATATTTGACTTAAAAATGACAGAAACTTATAAAACTCAAAATAGTTTAATTCTAAACTAAAAACTAGGCCTAATATGCTGTTATTAGACAGATTAAGCACAACTAAGCATAGAATAATAAGCCATAAGCTAGAAAGGTAAAAGTGAAAACTTACAAAACCCTTTGCACAAACAAGGGTATAAAAGGCTTTTAGAGCTATTTGTAACATTTCTCAATTTCAGGTCATTTTACGACTCTTATTATTAGTCACTGTTCATTTTAGTCCGATACTCGTTTACTTTAATTTTGCTTTTGAGATAAATCGCGTAGACTAGAAATAACCATTTAATGTAAACGGTCATCAAATAAATTAAGGTTTACATCCACCAAGTAAGAAATAATTATTAAGAAGATAATTATGTACTTTGCGTATTTTATTTTTATTGGCCACGTAAAAGGGTTACGTGTCGCAATAAAATACATTTGGACGCACCCCGGAAATACCTAGACTTACCTAGACTCAAACCAACACCCACTTTTATAACCTTAACACAAAACTTAATCAATTGTTGTGTAAAATGCCACTAGGGGCCGGTTACACACACACATACATCTAGGAAATCCTTAAAATCTCCTAATGATCCCTACAAGTACATGTACATCCTAATTCCCATTAATGCATGTCCTAATTGTCTCCACTAAACATTTACACAATGGACAAAGACCAAATGGCCTTCCTTTTACCCTTGTGGATTCGGCAACATGCATGCATATAGGAAGATCCTTAAGATTTCCTAATCTCACAAAATCTTGTACATCACTAGCCTAATTAAAACATGTACTAGAATGGTTTAACCAAAAACAATGGGAAACTAACTAGAAACTCTAAAAACCACTAATAAGGGCCGGTTTGGTTTTGTTGTGTGACTAGAAATAAGTGACCAAGTATTTGCCTATAAATACTCTCATAATCTCACCATTTTGCACTCTTGCAAACTCACATACACCTTAAACTCTCTCACACAACAAAACATATATTGTTTCCTTTGTTCGGGTCACAAACACACGCAAACACCTTACGTTTCTTCATTTCAAACCAACAAACATCCACAAGGGGTATACGAGCTAAGGACTAGCACACTACACGTCCACTTCTCAATCTTAGAGCTATAGGACCTTTGTAAGTCTCTCACGATACTTTACATATCGTAGTTAATTGTCTTTTGATTTCTAGACTCATGTCGCGATGCATATGAAGTATACGTACCTATATATGTACACGTTATACTCGTGTGGTGCAAGAAACTAATAAAGTGCATGTACCAAGTGATTTAACACGACAAGGACTTAAATGTTTTATCCAATATGAAAGCTTGGTCTCCAACATGAACAACATACCCTATACACGATTTTAAAGAAAACTACACGTGAACACTTTGAATACACGCGACACTAGGACTTGGTAACGAATATACAAGTTGCACGAACACTTGCATGTAAAATTCGATGTGCATACGAGCTAAATACGTAACCTTTTATCACTAGGATCTTTTGAATAAGTATGGTTTGCTAGGGGAAAATCAATGGGCCATCGTGGGCTTGTTAAACCTTCAAGGGTACACGGCCCGGGACCAAACCGGTCCAAACAAGTCCGTTTGATAAGCCACGGCTTATTTATAAGTCCCTCGAGCTTATCTAGGACCCTACACATGTGTGTTCATCAACATTGACCCTTCCTACCTTTTAGAAAACCAAACGAACCCTTTTTGGGCCTCACGACCCGTTTGCGTAAGCCCACAAAGTCAATAAGCCACAGATAAGCCTTGACTGCTTATTCGTGAGCTTAGGCAGCTTATGAGAACTATAATAAGCCTAGGAAACTTAACGGACCTTAAGACATCAAGCCCAAACCCTTAAAACCATTGTTGGGCTTGTATCGGGCCCAATAAGCCCAATTTTGAGCTTAACGGCTTATTAAATAAGCCACGCAATAAAAACAGATTAAACAAGCCCAAGTAAGCTTAATTAGATAAGAAAATAAGTTGAGTCATGTGAGAAAGCCTCGATGGGCCTCTTACAAATCTTTCGAATAAGACTGTTGGGCCAGCGAGCCTAATGAGCTCAAAAATAAGCTTGTCCCATCTTATTAATAAGCCGAATTATTTTTATAACTTAAATAAGCTTATTGAGACCTTTTGTACTTATTAAAACCATGTTGGACTTCTAGATCATTAAACGGGCCTTACGGGCCCAACAAGGCCCGTTAAGCCAAAAATAAGCTCGAAATGCTTAATTTTAAGCCGAAACAGTTTGGTTGGCTTATTTGGACTAAATAAATCCAAATGCCACTCGTTGGGATTAGATTGGAGCTAAAATGCATTTTTTTTGCAAATAAAGGGACTAAAGATGTAAATTTCAAAACTTAAAGGATTAAAGTTGTCATTTTCGAATTTTAAGTAAGTTGAGGGGCTGTTTTGAGTATCCTGGAAACATAGGGACTGAGGTGAAACTATAAGGACCTAAATTGAAACCTTGTAAAGTTAAAGGGCTAGTTATGTAAGTATTGGAACTAAAGGGTTTAAAGTGTAAATGTGTTACATTTTATAAACCTAGGGACTAAAATGTAATTTTAAGAAAACTAAGAGTATGATATGAACGAAAGAGAATTAATAAAACACTTAACGAATCGGTCGAATATCAATATATTCGGATGTTATTCGGTTTTGAATAACGACTTAATAAATAAGAATATTTATTAACAAAGCTATACGTTTTCCAAGAGACATCGTAATTATGAATTGCAAATACGTTAAACGTGTATGCCACCACACAAGTGATAACAGTATATATAAACTAACCTTTTATTGTAGTTTATGCATTGAGTCTTTAGCCTAAATATGTAGACTAAGACTTGGCTGTATATACTTAGGTATTTGACGGTGTGATTCATTGCTTACTTGGATAATTATTATCATTCAGGGAACTACCTGCTAAGGTGAGTTCATAGCCCCATGTTTTACAATTATTTAAATGATTTACATCCTTGGGGTGAGAACATGCTTTGTTTTACAAATTGGACGCAAGTGTACATTTTATACAATGATTACGTGTTTGCCTAAGTAGCGATAACCCACTGAGCCCTTTATCATGAACTGTCAATTACTGGATTGTGAGCGCGAATGTTATAGATAGATCTATTTGGGATTGACAATCCCCGTTCGGGTGATTAGCTATCACTGGGAACGAACGTATACCATGTCGGATTTGGGATGTTTCGGGTTAGAACATCATTCACGGGCATTCATTGGCAATATATTGCATTCATACATGTCGAGCTTCAGTGTCATGAGCTTAGGAAAACGTAATTACTTTATATGGTGTTTGCATTTGTTGCTTAATCGGAAATCTTGCGGTCCTACTATTGATTTATATAAACCTGTTAATTCACCAACTTTATGTTGATATTTTAAGCATGTTTTCTCAGGTCAATAAGGCACGGGGTGCTCTGATACATTGGGGGTGTGGGCGTATTACATTTTGGGAACATTTGTTATAAACCGAAATCTTTACTTATATTGTCGAACAATTTGAAGCCATGAGCTTATGTAATAAACAATTACTTTTGTTAAATCCAATGCATCAATTTTAAATGATACGTCAGTGGTCGTTCTCATATCTTGTGCTATTGATCTATGAAGTAACACTCGCCAACCCATATTTCCGCTGCGACCCATTTTGGGGGTGTTACATCCTAAGTAGGCATATGAAGATAAAACATACATTAACATGTATTTCCTTGTGATTCCTTAAAAACAAAGCAACCCTCCACTTAGAACACCAAACTTTATTAGCTTATAAATCGAACTTGGAGCTTGTATAACACACGAAATTGTTACAATCTAACCTTTATGAGTTGATAGAGCAAGTAACAACCAAGATTAACACACAAATAAGCCCAAAAATAATTTTAAGCCGTGGCCTTTTTTTGCTTCAAAATGAACCACGAATTTGATATTGTTTAACCATAATAATCAACCACGAATCCACCCGTAGCTCTGATGCCAATTGTAGGATCCTGAATTCACACAAACATGTATAGATCTAGAGAGATCTAGAGAGAGAAAGTTAGAGAGAGAGAATGGTTGAGAGAAACTAAGGAAAACACATTAAAGGGTGTGTATAAAATGAATAGAAGCTTACCTCTTCCAAAGTTGGAAGAGGTGTTTATAGTTCTTACAAAACACCGGGTATTAGTACACGGTTCAATACCGAAAGTCGTACGTTTAACTATTAAACTACGAGCTATAATGAACAGTAAAATACACGGGGTGACCGAGTCTTTTTCTAATATCTAACACTTTGTATCTTCGTGGTTTCTTGTGAAGTGCAGGCACAGATACGTCGTATCTTCTTTGATGGATACGGTGTATAAGATGTCAGAACGGTATTCTTCAAATGTTTTCGTTTAAGCTCCAGAATGCGTGCCTTTTAGCTAATCTTCACCAAGTACTTCATAATTACTGTAATTCTCAAATATTAACGATTAAGTACCAATTCTTGCATTAATTATACAAAATAGGTAATTTACATGGGATAAATGATGCTATAAAAGTGACGTTACTTGATGTCATCAAGAAGCTTCTTACCATTAGGAATCCATTTTCCTCTTATAATAACGAAGTAATCAGAAACCATAGAGTTAAATTTTCTAAAACATCCTCGGATCCCAAACACAAAGAATACTGCCCGAATAACCAACAGAGGGACTGTACACATGCTCAAAAGTAAAGCTACCCCAACACGCCTTAATGTTGAACATTTCAATAGCCTCTATTTTAGTTTCTTGTAAAGAAAAAAAATTCACCTTGTTGCTAATGCATAACTCCTTAACCCAATCTTTTTTAGCCTTTTGGGCGAGGCCTTGGATATTTAAAGACATAAAATTCATCTATGATTCTCATTGATAAGTTTTCTATTCCCTAACTAGATTATACGCAGCGGAAATAATAATTAATCTAGGGCTAGAAGGGAACTAAACCCTAAAGGATCTAAACCTAATTAACTAAAAGCAACTTAAAAGAAAATAAATTAATAAATAAATAAATAAAAGGAAAATACTAACCTTTTGAGAAAATCGAATTTCTCACACGCGGACCACCTTGGTCGAACTTGGAGGCGAGTACCCAAACGAGAGTACCTCTAATGGCTCACACCCACGAACCAAGAGAAACTATTATTCGAACTCCTAGGGTCCCGTCAACACAAAAGACTCTTACAAGGAGTAAGAAATAGATAGTTAGAATTGAATGATGAAGACCTAGGCATGCCCCTCTATTTATATCCAAAAGGAGGGGGTTGGGTTGTCTCCTTGGGGCGATGTGGGACATCCCCCAAAAACATCTCGCGCCTTGTTACGGCGTAACACCAAAAGTGGTTACGCCGTAACCTATTCTTCGAAACCTTTTCTCTTTTACGGTTCACTTAGGGCGGCCCAAAAAGGACTTTACTTTTGATGATAGTCTTACCAATTGGTTATGAACTTGGACACTAATTCCAACAGTCTCTCACTTGGACAATTCATCAACTATAATTGGTCTAAGCCTATCCCGATCAACTAAGGAGAGAGTGCCATCTAATGCAACTGTTAAACTCTAAATCATTTAAGAGTCATCCCTTAGATAAGCGATCAACTATTCCTTTGTTCTACTGATATCGTGTGAACCTGAGACATGGATTCTAATCAATCTCTAGGTTCAATATTATGTTTCTCGATTTCTGATTATTTGACTATATGAGACTACTGAATTGAATACATCAATTTAGTCCCGGCTAGGCCTAGCACATTTAAGTCATCATTTAATCATCGAGGGGCCCTTTGATATCACTTTCCCTTTTAGGCGAAAGGAACAAATAAACTTTGAATACATAGAACTAGTCAACTCGTCATGTCATACCTAGCATATCCTTTATAACTGACATTTACGCACAGCGTTTGAATAAACTAAAGTATAAAAGACTTGAAAAACTAGAATCTCGATGTATCTCCATTTTAAGAATAGAATATATTATCATCTTCGAATTACTCATGATATTAATCCATGAAGTAATCTCTCTAAGTACGGGTTTCTCCTATACTTAATTCCCATTAAGTACTCATGAGTGTTGCAGCATTCTCTATGCTATGTCTAATCTTTATAGACAATCTACTAACACTCCATGATAGTCTTAAATCAATACATACTTCCTATAGCATGAACGACTAAGGAGGTTTGAGTAAACTAAGTACTCAGGAAGTGGATTCTAAACATGCAAAAATGAAACACAATGACAATCAATAGTAAATGGTAGCACACATTCAAATAAATAAATCTCCATTATTTAATCACCAAATCTATTACAATATCAATCATTGCTTATAATGTTTCAAATTCAAACTAACAACTAAAACTTTATTTTATCTTTCAATCCTATGCTCCTAGCATGTACATCGTGTCTGGACTTATCTCTATTTTAAAGCCTCACAAGCTGCAATATACTCGGACTCGCATGTGGAGTCTGCCACTGTATCTTGCTTTGAACTTTTCCATGTCACCGCTCCCCCATTCAGCAAGAATACCCAACCAGACTGTGAACGGCTATAATCTTTATCTGTTTGCCAACTTGCATCATAATAACTAGTCACTTTGAGTTCTTCTTCTCCACCATAAACTAAGAACATGTCTTTAGTATTTCTTAAATACTTAAGAATATTCTTTACAGCGGTCCAATGACCTTCGTCAGGATTCTGCTAATGTCGATTCACCATGCTTAAAGCAAAGGAGACATCAGGCCTTGTACACGTCATGGGATACATGATCGATCCTATAGCCGAAGCATATGGGACTCAACTCATTTTGTCCAGTTCTTCATTAGTTTTTAGGCATAGATCATTACTAATCTTTATGCCATGATGTAAGGGTAGATTCCATTTCTTAGAAATCTTCATTTTGAATCTTTTCAAAATTTTATCTAAGTACGTGTCCTGACTAAGTCCTATAAGACGTTTTGACCTATCTTTGTAAATCTTTATACTAATAATATATTGTAACCTTTGCCCTTTTTGATTTCTGAATATTTTATTTATAGTCCTTTAATTATTTGACTTTTGTCAGTTTATTCACATTTGATACCGTGTTGACGGTGATGATTTTTACGAGAATTGTGATAAATTGTGGTTTATTGTGATTAATAATCCCTTTTGGAAGGTATTATTGTGTTATTTATATTCCGGGTGGTTTGACCCTTGAATTTGTGAGAAATACTGTAAAACAAATCTGACACGTCCGTTAATGTCCAAATGCGTTTTGAAAGGGTTTAAAGTAAAAATATGTCGTGTAAATACTCTAGGTTAATGGAAAAGTATTTTTAAGCTGAATAAAAATACTAATTAACTTTAGGGTAAATTTTACGGTTGAGTTTTACGAGTATTTAAGTGACCCCGACACGAAAAGAAAGGCCCGAGACTCTCTTGGATCCCATGGCCGGTCATAGCAAGAAAGAGAGACAAGGAGGCTTAATTTTAGCTCCTTTTTCTCATAATCCTTATCATTTCATTTTAAAA
>BQNB010094942.1:0-25993 GCA_026074375.1 Tanacetum coccineum
AGTTGTATTTTCCATTTATTTTCATTCAAGCCTTTGAATATAACTTTGGGACTTTGGCAAATTCAGTCCCTCAAGATATATTTTCATTATTTTGACTTCTTTTTGACTTTGACTTTGTCGGGGTTGACTTTCTTGTTGACTTTTTGACTTTGACTGACTTTGGCTTTGATTGACTTTGTCTTTTCACACTCTTTTCATTCTCGTGCTTGGTTTTGTCGTTTTTAGCTTGTTTTTGTCTTTTTCTTGCGTATCCGTTTCCTGCACAACACAAATGGAAAACATAAAAATATAATGTATTTTGCGTACGTTTTTGGTTATTTAAGCTCGTTTTTGATGGATAAAAGTATGTGTATTTAAACACATACCAACAGTAGACTACTAGAATATAAATTACCATTAAGCAATAAGTGGATAAAGTCTCTATGAGCTAGGGTTTAATTAGATCACCATTATTATTCTCCTAAGATAGATTATAATCAGCAAATAGGATGCTTTATGCGGATGCATTTAATTAAGACAGAATTCTACGTGTCTAGGTTTTTGGAAGAAGTCCTACCGAAATCTAGGAATGATATGCTGCCTCGAGATAAGCACTCATTGCACTAAATAAACAAACCAACGTTTTAATTAGATTAACCATGGTTAATACAGTTTTTTATTATTTGGCTAGACCGCTCTTCTAACTTTTGTCTATCTGCTTGCGTGTGTTATTGTGTCTTAAATTAATCTAAGTTACCACAAAACCTGTGCCAGTCTCTTAGGCTGAAACCCCCTTTATCCGTTAGAATTAGGATTAACATAAGTTTAGCATAGGTTTAACATAGACTATAATTAACATAGTTTAAATTAGGTTAGTTTAGTTAACCAAAATATTGATAAAATAAAAGATTAGTTCACGCTTTTAGTGATCGACACCCTACTTACCACGAAACTTCATCTGATCGGGTACACTGCCCATTAAAGTGTTGTTTTAGGTAAAGCTGGCAAAATATAAATTTAAAACTTGAATAAACTAATAACAACCCTATACGACAACACATCAGTTGGTGTCTTTCATTTTAAACTTTTGGACTTATGGTCAAGTGGTTGCAAAAAATTTGTACTTTGTACCCTTGCGGTTAGTTTACTTTCGATGTTAAAACTTTGGAATTTTTGATGTATGGCTAAGTGTAAATTTTTGCTAAATATTCTTATTTTTCCCTTTTGCGTTATTTTTTTTTCTTTACATAAATTTTGCGTGGTAAAATTTATTACATGATTTCATTGTTAAATTTCTTTTAACAATTTTCAAAACATATATATAATTTAAGCAAAATGTATTTGGGTCAAAGATTTTATCAATCAAATGTTTGTGTTCAATTGTAGAACCATGTCTCAAGGATGGAAACACATGATATAACCACATGAGCTGTAATGTATACTCTAGTGACTCCCACACCGTATTCTAAGCCAATGAGCCAGACTACACAATTAGTCACCACAAGAATGACTTTTAGACCATCATGGTCACATTAATCGCTTTGTTCACGGCCATTAAAAGGGTTATTTGTGTTAATCACGATAATAATTTTCATCCTGATATTCGTGTTTCGGAGATGGTACTGATTTAGATAAATCGAAATCTTTTGGTAACAAGATGTACAAGTAAAATGTTCTCTTGAAAACATTTTAAATTATGATGCACTAGTAATTTTCAACAATTGGATTGTTTTAGCATCAAGACCTTTTATTGTGATATATGTATAAACGTAAAAAAAAACTATAAATATTATTACTCAACTCATGTCTAGAAAACGTTTTTACTAAATCTAAAATTCTTTTGTATCAATTTTATTTTACTTAACTATTTACATTTCAAATTGTAAAATCTTTATTTTGAGATACTTAAAGTATATTTTAGTCAAAACCTTTTGTTATGACATGTTGAAAAGGTCAACCTTGTGGAAGAAAACTTATTTTTGAATCTTAATGCATTTTGAAAACTCAAAGCATTATTTGTTACTTCAAAAACACTTTCATCAGCATTACAAAACTTAGGTTCTAAGCAACCCAAAATTTAGCTAATTATTCAAAAACATTGAACTTTTTAACAATTTCTAACTTAATTTCATGATAGTTCTTCTTTGATGAGTTGTGAAATCAAGATTCAAGTCGTTACTCTGCTTAAGGTTTTTGATGAATTTGCTCGAGGACAGGCAAGGCTGGAAAGATGTGATTTTATGCTAATTTATGTTGTGGACAAATCTTTAAAACCATACATTCGAGAGGAAACACACGCGACTCAGGAACAAATCTTGGAAAACTAATTATTGTACCTCTGTAACATACGAATTTAGAGTAGGAAACAATAGTGGAATCGAGGTAGAAGCAACCATGATAAGAGACAGAGAACCAGTAGGAACTTTGTTGTAACCGCTCAAAGCGAGGGCAGGTACAGAGACAGTACGTTGGTCACACACAAAGTGTGCAAAGTGCAACTACCACCATACTGGGAATTGTCCCATGTGTAGGAAGTGTAACCAGGAGGGCCATATCGCCAAGTACTGCATGGACAAAGTTGTAAATGACATATCAAGGAAGACTTGTTTTGAATGCGAAAGCCCGAACCACCTCAGGACTAACTTCCTAAGGTTAACTAGAACCCTAAACTAAGGAAATCAAAACCACCCAATACCCTGTACTAGCTATTGAATGGAATCAGAACCAAAGGAACAATGGAAACCAGCCCTACGGTAGAGATTTTGTCATAGCTACTAATGAAGCTCAGCAAGATCCCAACGTCGTGATGGGTGCATTTTCTTTGAACGATCATTTTGCTATAGTTCTATTTGATTTTGGTGTTGATTATAGCTTTATCTCTACTAAATTATTACCCTTGATTAATGAGAAACCTATTACTATAAACCCCGAATACGAGATTGAAATAGCTAATGGTCTAAAGATAGAAACCAATAAGATTGTTCGCGGATGTAGACTAGAACTAGAAGGTCATATATTCATCATCGACTTGATCCCTTTTAATCACGGTAGTTTTGACGTAATTGTGGAAATGGATTGGTTGCCAAGGCTTTAAGGCTGAGATCATTTGCCAAGAGAAAATAGTCTAGATCCCGCTTTCAAGCGAAAGGATTCTGGAAGTTCACGGAGAGCATCTGGAAGGAAGACTAAAACAATTGAAGACTATGAAACCAGACAAGCAGAGACTCAAAGACATCCTCGTTGTACGTAACTTCCCTAGCGTGTTTCCAGAAAATATACTAGTGTTAGCCTCAAAATATTGAGTCAAACATGGAAGCTCAGTCACTCAATCGGGAAGACTCGGTCTTTATAATATTCACATTGTAATAGGGTAACAGGCTCATTTATTGTAATCTTATTATGCACGTGTTGCGGGCTAAAGCCTAGGTAATCTTGAGCCTGACCCGTTAGATAAACCTAGGCGTCCCATGTTAGGAGCCTAAGTATAAATACCCCTTATCCACAATGGAGAAGGGTTGGTTGTTCATTTTGTTTTTAACTGTAACATTTTGCATTTTCAGGTCATTTTATGACTTTAATTATTTCATCATTTATTTTTAGGCTTTTACACGTTTACTTTTTATTTCAATCGTTTAGTTAAATCGCGTAAACTAAAAATAAACAATAAATGTAAACCGACATCAAACGAATGAAAGTTTACGTCAAACAAGTGTTATATAGTTATTACAAAGATAATTTATAAGTTTTCATATTTTATTTTTGTACGTTACGAAAAACGTTTACGTATACGCTTAAATACATGCATGCAAGCTCAAGTATTACCACCTTTACATTATAACTAAAATAAAACATACACTTCTACTAATATCTTAAATATTTTTCATATTAATTAAATGAATATTATCCATGTGCTAAATGAGGCATGTAATCTACAAAAATCCCTAAAGTTATCTCTACATTAAAACTAACACTACACTAAATATAGTAAAAATCAAGATTTTCAATTTGCTTTTCCCTCTCCCCATGTTTAGCCATGTCCAAGAGATAGGAGGTCACAAGATGGCAACACAATTATGGTTACATGGAATCAAAGAAGCTTTAATACTTTCCTTGTTTAGATATTAAAAGTGCAAGTAACATAAGAAAATTCTTACAACTCCAACACAAAGCAAAAAAAATCCTTCTTTTTCTCTATACTTACCTACGGCAGTAGCAACACAAAGAAGAAAAGAATAATTCAATTTTTGTTATATTAATTGCAAGGTTAATCAAGAAGGTTTCCACTGGGTCTAGGATTAGTTATCAAACAAAGGGTTTGAATAGGCTTAGTCTTGTTCATCTCATCTTCATCGTACACTCAAGGTTATCATAAAACCCTAATCTTTTCATTTAGTTCATTTATGGTTTATATAATGTTTATATTTTTATCATCACCTAGGTTATTTTATGAGTTTATAAAAATATAAACACACATGTACATACACGAATTTCATTTTTTAACTAGGTTATTATGATGTTTAAAATATGTTAATATGTTTAAAACAAGGTGTAGTATATTGGAGATCATAACACAATCAAGAGATGATGGGTTGGCCAATTTCTAGAGAGAGAAAGTAAGGATTCCAGTAAGAGAAAAACACCTTTAGTATGTGTATAACCAAATGAACAACCAACTCCTTCCCATGGCTGGAAAGGGGCATAAGTACATGTGTTTGGATGCCCTAATGGGCTATGGTATGGGCTTACAAGTAGGTAAAAGACCCGACCCAATACCATGAGTCATATGCTTACGATTAAACTACGAGCTATGCTATTCTAGACAATACACGGGGTGACCGAGTCTTTTTCTTAAACCTAACAATCTCCCCTTAAGGGAGGTCACCCCTGAAAATACAATTTGAATTCTAGCATTCTAAGTCTTGACCTTCTGGCTTTAGCTGGTAGTCTTTGATTCTTTATTCTTTGAGTTCTTTGTACATTATGTATTGATCCTTGAGATTTGTTCCTTAGACTTGTGTGATCTTTGAGCATTCTTTGAGATCATCAGCCACAATACATCTCCAAATCATCCCTGTAGCAGTGTTTCCTCCATGTGATGTTGTGACCTTCGGACTGGCATGCTCACACTTTTCTGGATCGTGATAGTACTCATCAGAGTTGCGGAAGCTGTGTTATAGGTCTTTTAGTTGTCATGACGTCTTTGATTAGAAACATTAAGTATGAGCATGGGTTTGTAAATTGACTCCACTGGAATGAGGTATCTCCATCTCCATTTTTACTTGAGCTTGTAATAAAACAGTTAGCAATAAAGCTTATGGACGAATATGGCTTTTTCATTCGCCTGAGTCTGATTGGATAAGCCTCTAGATCCGTGAGGACCGACCTGTAATCAGGTAGATTTATCTTAAGAAGAATCTCTTGGATAGGATTTCCAGTATAAGTATCGGATCATCTAATGTACAACCACCAGAGTCACCATACTTGCCTGTTCCCTTTATCAGAACGTCTCAAAGTTTCGAAAGTGTGGACCCAATACAAGGTAAGCTTGAAGCATTGGTCACGTTATAAAGATATACTTATGTGAAAAATATGTGTCACACAACTTGAACAATGTGACTAAAATGTACATTATGGTACACAATAAATGGTTTTGTCACACATTATTTTAGTGTGAGCCAATAAATTCCGTTATATAATGGTCACGTAACTTAATATGTAGGGCAATGTTTAGTTTGTGTTAGCTTGCAAAAGCTAATGGGTTTAGTCACCATTTACTTTAACACTGGACCAAATGGCAAATTATTGTCAAAACTAACGTTTTGGTCACACAAAAATCAAATTCATGTGGCATTGGATAATCATTGTCACACAAATGTACACCTTTCTCTTCATTTTAAACACCAAATGGTCACTCTTTTTTATTAACACTTTTGGTCACTTCTATGGTTAGTTGTATGTGAATAAATACCTCCAATACAAACATGCTTTGTGTGAGCTCAATATTACAAAAGGTCACACAAAACAATCAAATTCTTGTGCACAATTTAAATTATCAATATGTCACAAAAAATACACATTTATTCATTTAAACACCATATGGTCACACTTTATTAAACACTTTTGATTACTTTAGGCTTAGTTGTATGTGAATAAATTACACAAAACAAAATGCTTTGTGTGGCTAATATTACAAAAGGGGGAAAGGTCACAACAAACATCAATTTCATCTTTACCTGTGGCCATTGGATAACAATAGTCACAAAATTACACATTTCTTCAATTTTAAACACCAAATGGTCACATTATTAACACTTTTTGGTCTCTTTATGGTTAGGTTGTATGTGGAATAATTACCCAAAACAAACATTGCATTATAGTGGGCTAAATATTACAAAAGGCTCACAACTAACTTAAAATTCATGTTGGACCAATTAAATAAATCAATAGTAACACAAAATACACATGTTATTCAATTTAACACCTTATGGTCACAACTTATTTATCACTTTGGTTACTTATGCTTAGTTGGTTGTGGATAAATACCCAAAACAAAATGCATTTGTGTGACTTTATATTTCAAATGGTCACAGAAACATCATATGCATATGTGGCCATTAGATAATCAATAGTCACACAAATTACACATTTCTTCAATTTAAACACCATATGGTCACACTTATTAACACTTTTTGTCACTTTATGCTTAGTTGTATGTGACTAAATACCCAAAAAACCAATATATTCATAACAAGAAAATAAAAAAGGATGTTACACCCCAGCAAGAATTGATCGCTAACTCCCTTATAGAAGTCAAGCGGTTGTTCATCCTTGCTTAGATCCATACCCTATACGTTAATTGAATTGCATTTCCGTTTGAATGTAGAAAGATGTTTCATTATTGTTGGCTAGTAGCTAAAAAAATGCTTATAAAAAAGGATGTTACACCCAGTAGGAATCGAACCCGCGACCTCCCTTACCGAAGTCATGAGGTGTTTTACCATCTGTGCCAGAGTAACCCTATTTCATTAATGTTATGCTTTTATGTTTAATATAGAAGTTTAAGCTTCATTGTTTTTGGCTAGTAGCTTAAAGAATGTGGCTCACCTAGAGAAACTGCATTATTAAACCGTTGACTTTTTCTCCCTCTGCTTTATTTTCAGCTTGTTTCATTTTAATATGGTTTTTAATATAGTACTAGCTAGCGTTTTTTTACAACTTAGCTTAGCAGTATTTAAGTTTAGTCCTAGCAGTATTAAGTACTTTTAACCAGTTAAACATCATAAACTAGCCCTAAACTTTAATAAACATCATAACTTTCATTATTAGGATTATTCAAGCAAAACTTCTATACATCCTATACATTAATTTACAGACACAATACTGGACATTATTAACACTAAATCATCCCTTACATCTGAGCCCACAAACAAAAAGAAGCCAACCCCTTTCCTTAAACATAAGAGAGCTTGTATATCTACACTATACATCCCTTATCTTCTTAGATGGTTTTTCTTTATCTGATGTTTGAGGAAGATTTTAATAAGCTCCAGTGCCATAGTACTGTCATCTTCACTTTCATAATTTTCAACTCTAACATCTGCAACAACCACTTTCTTATCAAAGCGTACTTCCTTCTCAACTAGATTGTGAATGACATTTCAGTGCTCAGTCTTCAGAGTATGATAACACAGATGATTTATGTAAACTTCCAGATCATATTATTCTTCTTCTCTTGAGATTTCCAAAAATTATCTTCTTATTTGGATGGAATCATTGTTGGTCAATCTCCCCAAAGTATATTTAATCAATCCTTTAGGGTATTCATCTTGTTATTTATCACTCACTAGAGGGTAGCGGGGGGTGGGGCTGGTATAGAGCAGACAAATCATCTCTGTTAAAAAATTAGATAAGACTGTGGACAATACACTAAATGTACCTTTTACTTTTCCTTTTAAAACAATATCTTTTGGTGACTACATTCATACTTGATTCTCCTCTGGAACCTCAAACTTCATCATGTAATGGTTGTCGGTCCATAATATCAAGAGATTCATGCATGCTTGGAGACCTATGATAAAGTATCTCTAGATCACTCCTTGTGCTCATCAAAAGCAATGATCAAAAACATACTCAACTCCTCTTTTTCTTTCTCATACTCTTCATCCTCCTTAGCAGTTGATTGACCCAACTTCCTCTTCCTAGCCATTGATTGACCCAACTTCCTCTTCCTAGCCATTGATTTCTGTCTCCCTGACTTCTTGATTGGCTGCTCAATCTCCTCCTGCTTAGGAGCTGTTGGTTCCTTTACTGGCTCCTCTGTAACTGGAACCTCCTTAACTTCAGTAGTCTTTTGTTTCTTGGAAGTATCAGACTGAAGTTCTGGTCTAAGCCTTTTCACTCTTTCTTCAGCTCCCATAGGTACAAAGTTTGCTATACTTCTGACCAACCTCTCATATTTTGCCTTGATCTCTTCATCAGATAACTTCTTCAATTATGCAGAAGTCCATGATCCTTGATGCTTTAGATAGTTGGACATGTAGGTTCTTTGTTGAGTTTGTGTCATAGGCCTGTTTCTCCTTGCCTGAGCTCTCTGTTCAGCAAAGAACTTCTTTCTCTGATTTAGTAAGTTCACCATCCTTGTTGCAAAGTCTTCTCCAGGCTCATTTTCTCCTAGAAGAATCTTGGACAATTCTGCATTTGACTCAACGTTAGCCCTAATGATGTCCCAATCCTCCTCAGTGTAATACTTAGCTGATTCTAGCACTTCAGCTTGTCTTTTCTTTTGTTGCTCAGTCATTTCTTCCTCCTCTTGCATTCTTTGAGCCAACAAACGATCTAAATGTATTAGTTCTGCATGCTCTGCTTCTTGTTCAGCTTGTAATCTCATGGCTTCCTCTAATCCAGCTCTTTCATCATCTAGCTATTTTTGAGTTTTCTTTGGAGGGGGAACATCTTCTTCAACCATTAAAGCTTTTCCTTCTCTTTGTTCCTTAGCAGATTCTTCCACATCTTCAAAAACAATTGATTTTGCCTTTGATGTCTCACTCAGGGTAGCTGCAATTGTAACATCATCATCTTAAAGAAGTGTTGTTGTTGTTGTTATTGGAGGTGTTTTTGGTTTAGCAGTACTAATAGATACACCAGCATTAACTACTTCTGCAGCAACAATAACCACTTGCTCTGCATCTCCTTCAACATGTGTTATACCTTCATCCCTAACAACATCAAACCCAACATCAAAGTCATCTTCTTTAGATATTAACCTTGCGTTCAAATTCCTCCCATGTTTGGATGCATCCTCCTTATCCAAACTTCTTCTTTTGGAAGTACCCATCTTGAAGAGTTTTAACCCTTGAGTTCTTGATCTTTTCCTCTTTTCCAACTTCTTGACTCTCTTCTTTAAGATAGCAATCTCCTTTGCTTGAGCAGTCATTGCCTTCTCCAGATCAAGAACCCTGTTTGACAATTTTCTGCCTTTCCTATGTTTTTGGGTCTTTTGTGGTTGTGATGATGATGGAATATCAGATAACTGTTCTTCATGAAAGGATTGATCAGGGGAAGGTGTTGGTTGGGGTTCAGAGGGTTGTCCTGAACCTTCACCCTCTTCTGCATGAATTGCCAACATATTTTGAAACAAAGGTGTGTTTTTGCCTGAAAAATCTTTGCCTTTCCTTCTCATGTTTGCAAAAACCTTTTTAGTAAGAAAAGGTTGTTTATAAATGTCTTTAAGTACAGAAAGATTTTTAATTTGATTGTTCAAAAATAGTTGTAAAAACCTTGGATACATCAATTTTTTTTAGATTTAGGATCCAAGTTCCTCAACATACCATCAAAAATTAATTTTGAGAAATTAAACTTTTGACCCTTAGCTAAACAAATAACTGCTGATGCTACATTTGTTGAAAATTCATTCCAAGCAGTTGATTTTGAACTCAAACAATGTAGGATGGTATGTATAAGATACTTCTAGTGAGGGGAAATAAAGCCTTTTCAAAGAAAGTTTATCAGTAATCTCTTTCATATCACCATCACTGCAAGGTTTTCAAAATCTTAATATTTGTTAGACAAGTAGCTACCATACCTCATCATTAAAACTGAGATCATCTTCTGACTGATGATTCTATTACTACACACTCTTGCAGCAACCTTGGATATATTTGTGTTATTATTAGTTGTTTTGGTATTTGCAGTTAGACCAAAACTGTTTATGTTAGAAACATATCAGTGGGATTGTACAGTTAATGTATATCTGATAGGAGCTAGCATTCAGAAGTCTACTATGTTCTGCAAAAATCATCATTACCTTTGTTTTTGTCTAAGAACGCCACCGCATTTTGTTGTTGGTTATCAAAGTCCAGTCACCCAGTGAAGATTAATTGGTTGTAGTCCCTGCAGGTCACCCCATCGTTAGTTTAAGGGTCGGTGATCAAAAAACCATATAACTCAAAGTTAAGAACAGATTCTGGCAATTTGACATTCTACTTTTAAAAACTATTTAGTACCTTATGTCCTTAAACTTATCATTTACTTAGAATCAATTTTTGTTGCAATGTAATATAGATGGTTGAGGCCCATTTCCCTATAAAATAGCACCAATAATGACCATAATTTCATTTCCCTTTAGCAGTTTATGAGAGATTGACTTAAGTTGCAGTAGTGGACAATGAGGATTTGAGATGTCCAAATGAGAGATATCAAAAAGGAAGGGTAAATCAAAGGGAAAGCTGTCTACCATATGATTGCTTAGATAATAATTCATTTATTAGCATAATCAATACATTTTCATAGTTAGTGAATCATAAACTCGTTTTTTTTTAGAACGATGTGTACAAAAAATTAAAGGATCACATATTTAAGAATATTACTAGCGGTGACGGGAGTGGCGGGTCTATGACGGGGAGTCACATCGACGAGGACGTGATGTGAGCAGTGGTGGTGACGGTTTTATGGTAAGATTGAGGAGCGAGTTGTGGCACGGTTATTTTGGCCTATTGATCTTCCAGTGAGGAGGTGTTTCTGTGTTAATTTGTAAGAATTCATGATTTTTTGGGATGGGAATACATTGTCACGAATTTTTACGAAATATTTCATGACATATATCAGAGGAAAATTACCTTAGCACGATATATATAGGCAATGGTTTGAAATTTTTTTTTATACTCCCGCCTAATACTCCCGCCAAATACTCCCGCCAAAAACTCTTCTATAGCATAAAAGCAGATATTATCACAACCACAAACATATCACACACTCTTACCATTACAACCATAAAAAGATGGTGAAGATGGTGCCATTTGAAGCTTTTACGTGTAGTTGTGGAGAAGGACGGGTTTTGGTGTTCTACGCAATTCGTATATTTAACACTTGAGAGTGTCGTAAACTATACTATGCATGTCCAAAATCAAAGGTGAACAATCACATGTTTTTTATTTGTGTAATATATAAATATCATGGTTAGTTGTTAAAAGAATTGATTTGTTTATTATTTAACAGCCCCTAAAAAATTTTGGATGTCGATTTTTTTTATGGAAAGAGACCCGACTTCGTCAATTGATGAGTTCTCCTGGAGCTCCATCTGCAGGACCTTCAACACCTCCAAGCTATTCTTCAGGACCTTCAACACCTCCAAGCTACTCTTCAGGACCTTCAACACCTCCAAACTATTCTCCAAGATCTTCAAGAAATGCAGAGTGCTCAAACTGCAAGCACTTGCGTGGAAAGATAAGTGTACTAAAGGCAACATTAGATATGCATATGCATCCGGAACAACACACAGTTAATTCGGCTGCACTACTTCATGAAGTTCTCAATGAAATGGAAAAACTTGATTTGGAGTAGTTTGTCATGTGCAATGTAATTCGTATGATTTGGAGTAGTTGGTCATGGGTCATGTGCATTAGGTTATCACTTGTCACATTCATTAATGGGTATTTGACATCATATGGGTCATGTGCATTAGGTTGTAGTTGCTTAGAGTGTCATGTTATGACACATCCATGACTGGTGACAATGGGTAATTAACATGGTCATGGGTCATGTGCATTGGGTTGTAGTTGCTTAGAGTGTCATGTTACGACACATCCATGACTGGTGACAATGGGTAATTAACATAGGTCATGGGTCATGTGCATTGGGGTGGTAGTGGATTATAGCTAGTGTAATGGAACCCATGCATGACCGGTGATAATGACTAATTCATATGGGTCATGGGTCATGTGCATTAGGTCACATTCATTAATAGGTATTTGACATCATATGGGTCTATGATTGGGTTTTAGTTACTTAGAGTTTGTACATGTTATGACAATCCATAAATGGTGACAATGGGTAATTAACATGGTCACGGGTCATGTGCATTGGGTTGTAGTGGATTATAGCATCATGTTACGACACATCCATGACTGGTGATAATGGGTAATTAACATGGGTCAATGGGTCGATGTGCATTGGGTTTGTAGTTGATTATAGCTTATGTTACGACACTCCATGACTAGTGATAATGGGTAATTTAACATGGGTCTTGGGTCATGTGCATTGTGTGTTGTAGTGGATCCATAGCTAGTTTGTAATGGAACCCATGCATGACCGGTGATTAATGACTAATTCATTATGGGTCATAGGTCGATGTGCTTTTGGTCACATTCATTAATAGATATTTGACATCATATGGGTCTCAATATGCATTGGTTGTATTGCTTAGAGTGTATGTACGGACACATCCATGACTGGTGCAATGGGTAATTTACATGGTCCATGGGTCTGTGCATTTACGGTTGTAGTAGATCTATAGCTTCATGTATGACACTTCCATGAATGGTGACAATGGGTAAATTAAACATGGGTCATGGTGTCAATGTGCATTGGGTTGTAGTTGTTATAGCTTCTTGTTTCGACACATCCATGCCTGGTGAAATGGGTAATTAACATAGGTCATGGTGTCATGTGCATCTGGTTGTCGTAGTTTATAAGCTAGTGTAATGGAAACCCATGCATGACCGGTGTTAATGACTAATTCCATATGGGTCATGTTCATGTGCATTAGGTTTCACTTGTCCATTCCACTTAATGGGTATTTGACATCGTATGGGTCATATGCATTGGGTGTTCACGGGGCGATTCAGTTTAGTTTGTTGGTAACAATCATGTATAATATGCACGGTTCGGTTCGGTTAACCGCAGACATATAAAACTAACAACCATAACCGAACAATTATAAGCGGGTTTTTTTGGTTTCGGGTTTTTTCGGTTTCAAATTTAGCGGTTCCTCAGTTTCATAGTTTTGTTTGAATTCCCCTAGGTCATATATATTGGGTTGTAGTGGCTTATAGTGTCCGCATGAAATGTATAATTGTTAAAAAAATGGTCTTAACGACATGGAATCACAGGTGTTGTGTAAGTACTTACACGAAAAAAAAATTGGAATCACGGGTTGAGTTTTTTTTAGATTTTTGTAGTTGTTTTTTTATTAAATTTATGGAAGTTCTAAATATAAATTTTGTAGCTTTTTTTACTTTTTTTACTTCTAACTTTTCTAACTTTTTAATGTAAATTTAAATTTTTTAAATTTATATAATAGAAATATTGTATTTAGGGGAGGGTTTATTTTTGTGAAAGTGTTACGTTAAGGGGTTTTAGTTTGTTCTTGTTTTGGAGGTGAGGGTTTTGTTTGGGTATATGGCAAGGGAATTATGAACTTCCTGTTCATTGGATGTTGAGACTCCATTAATGCCTCTGGGGTTGTGAGAAGGCCGGCTTAATTAACTGATCTGCAGCAATGATGGGTTATTTGCCATCTTATCCCCTCACATTCCTTATTTATACCCCTTCCAATATTTGTTTCTAGCACCACCTTCCCTATTTATTCCATTTCTATCATCTCGATCTCTCTAATTAACCAAAACCCTAACACTAACCATGACCGAAGAGAGCGGAAGCAACAGTGTTGTTGATGATCTTATCGAGCAAAGTGGTAAGACCGATCCAAATGAGTATCTGAAGTTATTTGTGACTCAGCAGATTGCAGATCGGCGTGGGTTTATTACGAGGATGGGGCCTGAAGTCAACATCGCAAGGAATGAAGTTGGGCAGTTAAATGCCCTTATTTTCGGGCTTAAAGCTTCAAAGGATGTTGGGGAGGTGTGGGACACCATTATGTGTTTGAGATATGAGCAGCGTAAAGCGGAGGCGAAGCTGGCTGATTTGCAATACTGGCTCACTGTGGCAGAAGAGGAGATTGTGGAGAAGCAGAAGCAGTTGAAGTGAAGGAGGAGGATGGGTTAGGGTTTGTGTAGGGTTATTTTGTTTGGGTCAGTATTGTTGATGGTTGTTTTGTTGTCTTGGTTGTTTATGTGAAGCTTTTATTTTGTTTGTGATGTTTTAAGTTGGCAGTTGTAATCCTGGATAATTATGTGAAGCTTTAAATTATAATATGAATGGGTATGGTATGTTAATAACCTGTCAAGTATTTTTTTTGTTGTTTGATTATTAAGCTCCTTAATTTAGTAGTGTTGTATGCGCTTGTAACCGTCTATAGTTTGTTTCGAAAACCAAACACATGTTGTACGAATGATGAGGCTGGAAAGGTTTTCTTTCGTATTAGTACTTCCTTTCTTTCATTTTGTTTCGTTTATCAATCTTTATGTAGTTGTAGACTCATGGGTGCATTTGAATTGGGATCCGTTACAGTTTGTGTCGAAGGATGTTTGTGATTTAGTTTATGTTTATGCTTGTCGGACTGGTCGTGACTAAAGGTTTTTAGGTACGGGGTTATACAGTGTTCTAAAAGGTGCGCCTTGGCACCGCAAAGGCATCGCTAAGGCGTGAGGTGTAGCCTCGCTGTAACACCCCCAAATTTGCTTCGCAGCGGAATAAGGGTCTGGGGCGTGTTACTTCTCAGATCAATAACACAAGATAATATAAGAACGACAATAAAGTCGTTTAAAACTGATACATTCCATTTAATAAAGTATGTGTTACAAAAGCCCGAAGCTTTACTTGTTTACTTGTTATTATTACAAAGATTTCCAGCTCATAACAGATATACAAAATGTAATGCGACTAAATCTTTAATGCATGACTTCAAAAATATAACCACCAATGTATCCTTCGCACTCGTGCTTAATGACCTCTTGAAAAACATTGCATTTAAAAACGTCAACATAAAGTTGGTGAATTTCCACAGTGTTTATGTAATGTATTGCAGGAAGGACCTGCAAGGACTTTCCCAGGTGATATGCAAACAAGTTGCAGACATCACAATAAATGCATTACGTTTCCTTAAGCTCATTGACACCGAAGCGACATAATTGAATACAATATATAAATATTGGCCTACATTTGCCCGGACTGATTGTTCAACCCGGTATCATCCGGGATCCTGACATTGATAATTTATCGTTGCGGCTTTTAGTGATATGTAGTCACCCGAACGGGGAGGTCAATCCAAAATAGATCTATCTATAATCATTCGCGCTCACATTCCAGTAATTGACAGTTCATGATTCATGGGCATAGTGGGTTATCGCTACTTAGGCAAAACGTAATCATGATAAAATGTACACTTGCGTCCAATTTGTAAAACATGCATATGTTTCTCACCCCAAAAACTTGTAATTTAATAATTGTAAAACATGGGGCTATGAACTCACCTTGAGTGAGTAAACTGATAACAAAATATCCCAAGTAAAAACGCGTCACGCTAACGCCCGAATGCAACCTAGTTAATATAGGTCGAATCAGTATTCAAGTACGTTGTCTAACAACAACTATATATAATCCTATATAGTTATCATCGTACTATCGTTCGGGCTATCATAATTTAAGAGGTCATGACATGACGTACGAGGAGTTAGGACACTTTAAATCGTAAATCCAACAACTCGTCAATACGCCATCCGAAGAAGCCTCATTATGAAATTCCCTAGTAATATAGCACTTCGATAACTAATAACATATATATTCTATATAGCTATATCACCATCTAATCATTTACGTGAAATCGTATTTATAAAGTAAAAACGTTATAAATTACGCCTTTAGCTAAAATGACATTAACTTTGTCGTTTTAAGCCCGGTTCTGAGTTCTCTTACGCCCACCGCTTTCGTATTATGACAGGTGATCTAATCAACATTTTAGGTTTTTGGATTCTGTGATGAATAGTGTTTTTACTGTTATAACAAGCTATATATCGGTTTTTATACTTTTTAATTAACGTAAAAACCCGTTTTTTGTCGTATCTTTATACGGTATAGCTCCGTTTTGAGCGATTCTTCGAAAACACGTTCTACATAATTGAAAATTTTAATCATATTATTGATGTTTAAAAAGTATTGGTTTCTGCCATGGATTAGTAACTTTTTATAAATTTGTTGTATAAAAGTATTTAGCGTGTAACACTTCGTAACTAGCGTATCTTCTTCGTTATAAATCGATTTTCGAGTTTCTTTCATTTTTAGGAATCCTCATGAGATGTACTATATTATAAACATAAAAGGAGATGTTAAGAAATTCGGACCAAAACAGAAGGTTTGTGGTTTTGTGGTTTAGGACATGTTTTAAGCTTGGATTTTCGTACCATTTAGCTTAAACACTTATTTACAAACAACTTCACAAACATTTTCTATCTTATGTTTTACATATATAAATCATATTAGGTATACTTTTCTCAGAATTATCCAAGATACAAGTTTAACATGTTATTTACATCATTTTTCATTTGCACTTTTTAAGTAAATCATTAAAAACCCTATTTGCACTTATAGTATGTTAATACTTAACCAACATGTTAATAATACTTATACATATCCTTTTAACATAATAGTATCATCCATTATGACATGTAAATATGTTACAAAAACAATGATCATAACGTAAAAATTCATTTTACATATTCAAAGTACCCTAATGGCGATTTAGCAAAATTTAACATATGATACACATAAAATCTTCAGATTATGAAAAGTTTAGAACCTATAGATAAACCTTGTTGGATCGAGAAGAGAAGAGAATAACAATCAAACCCTTGTGATTAATAACCTTGGCTTGAAAATATAAGGTGAAAACCCTAATTTTCCCAAAAACCCTAATCTTGCAATATCTTTTTAAAACCCTTTCAAAGCTTAACCAATCCTTCAATTCTTCTAGAATACCTTAAGTTTGATATGTAAATCACTAAATCATGGTGAAAGAAAATCAAACTAGGGATTGTGTTTTGTTAAGGGTTTTGAGACGTTGGGGTGTTAAGAGAGAAAGGCCAGAAGAGATATTTTTGTTTACACTTTCGGAAAAATGGAGAGATATGTGTTTCTTGTTAGCTTAGGCCCTTTTTATACTAAGACAAGGACTTAAGGAAGGCCTCAAGGAAGGTTCCTAGGCAAATTGGTCAAGAGCATGTGCTGGTGTAAGACATGGTTCCTTGTATTTGTAATATCTAGATATTTGGGCAAATTCATGCACTTAGTATTTCTTTGGTCCTATCCCTTGGGAATTCGGGCCAACATACACTTATGTGATGGTTATATGATTATTTTGTGTATTTGGGTATAATGTGGGTATTCGTTTTAAGCGTAGTTAGGTTTTTGGTGCTTTTCGGGCTCTCCCCTAACCCAAAAAACAACCCACCCCCACATAAATGCCGAAACGCATTTTATCGCGAAACGTAAGCATTTTACGTAAAACCAATAAATAAGATGAACTAAAGTTGATAATTATCCTCTTTATAATAATCATTTAACACTGCTTGATGTTAAAAGTTTAATGTTTATGCCCGTTTATATTGAATGATTATTTTTAGTTTACGCGATTTAGCTAAAACGGTGATTACGATTTAGACAAACGCGTTAAAAACCTAAAAATATAATTGTGGAAATACATAAATGTCATACAATGACTAAAACTCGAGGTTTTATGTTTCCCCCGTTAATGAGCCCTTGTCCTCAAGGCTTATTCACACGGACATTGACGACGGGTGCAGTATTGGTGAAGAGGTGTGGGTATTTCTTTCCTGAATTATTCTTCAAGTTCCACGTAAATCAGGACCCGCCTAGACTTCCATCGAACCTTGCAATTGGGACACGCTTCGTCAATTGTTTGAATTCTCGATCCATGATTTCTACCGGCTCTCAACAAAATGAGAGAGTGTAATCCACTTGCAGTCCTTCCATCGGATTACGACTAATGGATCGTCGAATAAATTTCATTCAAGTTGGAAACATGAAATTGTATTAGGAAACCACTGCTCAGCTCTTGAGGAAGCTCAAGCTTGTAAGCAACGGTTCCAACCTTTTTCAACACTTTGAAAGGTCCGACATATCTGGGGTTTAACTTCCCCCGTTTGCCAAAACGTACGACCCCTTTCCAAGGCAAAACTTTAAGCATAACTTTATCTCCAACTTGAAATTCCATCGGTTTACGCTTTAAGTCGGCGTAGCTCTTTTGCCGATCACGAGCGGTTTGAATCCTTTGTTTGATCTGGATGATCCTCTCCGTTGTTTCTTGCACTAATTCTGGACCAGTGAGTTGAACTTGTCCAACCTCGGCCCAACACATGGGTGAACGACACTTTTGACCATAAAGTGCTTAAAATGATGCAGCATTAATGCTAGCATGATAACTGTTATTGTATGAAAACTCGACTAATGGCAAATGTTTAACCCAACCATTTCCAAAGTCGATTACGCAAGCACGTAGCATATCCTCGAGAGTTTGGATGGTTCTCTCGCTTTGTCTGTCGGTTTGCGGATGATATGCAGTACTCATATCCAAACTTGTACCCAAAGCCTTCTGAAGTGACCTCCAGAAATTTGATGCGAACCGAGGGTCACGATCACAGATAATTAAGACAGGTATTCCATGCTTCGTGACTACCTCCTTTAGGTACATTCTCGCCAGTTTATCCATAGGATCCGTTTCCCTCATTGGCTTAAAAATGGCAGACTTTGTAAGTCAATCAACGATCACCCAAATAGTGTCATAACCTTGTGACAACTTAGGAAGCTTCGTGACAAAATCCATCGTTATGTTGTCCCACTTCTATTGAGGTATCTCGGGTTGTACTAACAAACACGATGGTCTCTGATGTTCGGCCTTGACCTTAACACAAGTCAAACATTTGCTAACATAGGTGGCGATGTTAGCTTTCATATTAGGCCACCAGTATAGTCTCTTCATATCCTGGTACATTTTGTCAGAACCCGGATAAATAGAGTATTTAGACTTGTGGGACTCGTGCATGATCACAGTCCTTAAGGTCGCCATACATGGTAACCAACTCCTGCCATGTAACCACATAGTTCCATCCGCTCTTGGTGCCAACTTCTCCGTCATAAGTTTCTCCCAGTTTCTTTTGACTTCTCAAAACCAATATACCCCCAACATCTCCTTCTTGATGTTCTCCGGCTTTTTTGCTGCAGTCTAAGCATTCAAGATTTGTTTAGGAAGACTCAAAGACAATAGTCATCAACTAAGGCCCGAACCCTTAGTTGGTTTCTCGTTCCTTCCTCTTCAGAGCTCCATCAGCAACAACATTCGCACTTCCCTGGGTGATAACGAATTTCGCATCGTTAATTACTCAGCAACTTTAACCATAGCAAAATGTTGCCTAATATTTAATTCTTCTGATCAAGAATGTGTTGTAAACTTTTGTGATCAGTGAATATTGTGCACTTGGTTCCGTACAGATAGTGCCTCCAAATCTTTAGAGCGAACACTACTGCCCAAGTTCTAAATCATGAGTCGTATAGTTCTTTTCATGAATTTTTAACTGGTTTGTGATGCATAGAAATCACTTTTCTCTTTGCATCAACACATCACCCAAAACCTTTCTTTAAGAATCGCAGTATGCGATTGAAATCTTCGCTTCCCTCAGGTAAGGCCAGGATTGGTGCACTGCAAGGCTTTCTGCTTCAACATTGAAAAGCTAGCTTCTTGTTTACCGCTCCAATAAAACTTGACACTTTATGGGTTAAGTTTGCGTCATTGACCCTGGGATTTTTGGAAAACCTTCGATGAATCTTCATAATAGCCGGAAGGCCCAAAAATTGGCGAAGCTCTGTTGGTGTTTTAGGAGACGCACCAATCCTTTGATAGATTCTATCTATGGCAGGAGGGTCAACGTGAATCCTCGATAGTCATCACGTGGGACTGAGGAAATTGTACCCTGGGAAATCCAGGAATTCACACTGGAAGAACTTGTCGTACATTCTTCCCTTTTAAGAAATTTTCAAGTCAGCCTAAGGTGTTCTTTAATGTTCCTTCTTACTTTGGAGTAGAACAGAATGTCATCTATGAACACAATTACAAACTTGTCCAGGTATGGTTTACACACCGGTTCCATAAGGTCCTTTGAACACACGCGCCGGGTGCATTAGTCAACAAAAAAGACATGACTGGAAATTCTTAGTGATCGTATCGAGTCTTGAATGCAGTCTGGAATGTCTTCTTCTCGAACTCTCAACTGGTGATTACATTGACCTCAGGATCGATCTTTGAATAATACTCGACCCTTGGTGCTGGTCGAATATGTCATAGATCCTTGGGACGTGGGTAGCGGTTCTTTCACTGTTAGTTTGTTCAAATACCCTATAATCGAATGCACATTCGGAAAGACTATATATCTTCTTTACAATCAGAACGGAGCTCCCCAGGGCTGAGGGAACTTGGTCTTATGATGAGGTCTGTGTCCGTTTAAGCTTCCTGTAGTTGCTCTGCCAGCTCCTTCATTTTGGACGGTGCTAATCTATATGGTTCCCGTGCTACGGGTGTAGCACCAGGTACCAAATCGATTCGAAACTCTACTTGTCGAGTAGTGGTATACCCGGCAAGTCCTCAAGAAAAACTTTAGGAAATTCTTAAACAACTGGAACATCTTCAAGTCGTTTCTCCTTTGACTTGTCTTCATCCTTGGTTGCGGTGATATTTGCTAAGAATACGTGACATCCTTTCGTTAAATACTCTTGAGCCTTAGTACATGAGATGATGTTTAATCGGGTCCCGTGTTTATTGCTGCTTCCGTCACCTCGAACGATTAAAATTTCGTCTCCAAAAGGAATACGAACGATCTTTTCCGCACAGACAATAACGGCATGGTACTTTGCCAACCAATCCATACCAATTATTATGTCAAAACTACCTAGTTCTACGGGCATTAGGTCTATGTTGAAAGGATGATTTAAGAAGTTTAACGTACAACCTCGGATAATAGTGTTTAACCCAACAATTCGCCCGTCGGCTAGTTAGACATTATAATCATGATCTAATGCAGTTGGAGTGATAACAATTTGAGAGCTAAAGGCAATAAGATTCAAAAATCCCTAGCGGCACCCGGTATCAAATAAAATAGATGCATATCGGTTGTTTAGGAGAAACGTACCCGTGACGACATTGTTATCCAGGTTTGCACCTGCATTGCCTACGACATATACCTTTGCTTGAGCCTTGGCATTTCCAACCCGATTACCCGGTTGTTGTTGTTCTTCAGTTTTGGACAATCCCTCTTGAAATGCCCTTGAGTACCATATTCAAAACAAACGTTGCCCCTCTGATTAGCCCTAGTGTTGACATTTAGGGGATTCATGCAGTCACGAGCTAAATGACCAAATCGGTTGCACTTGTGGCATTTGGGAGCACAAGGACCATCATGGTGATAGTTACATTTGGACCACAGAGGTTTAGGCCATCCGTATGGTCTCCTATAACACCCCGTGTTTTAGGACAATGTACGACGTTAATAAAGTCACTATTTATTTTTAGTATTGTACGCGTTTGTTTAGGAACCATTGTAGTATACATGAACTGGATAAACTTCCCCCCCAATTCATGCAGCATGTCTTGAAAAGCTACCTTCATATACTCCTTTTTGGCGAAGTTTTCTGAATCAATCTACTTCCCCCTAAACCAACATCCCTAATCTTAAGCAGTCTGAAACTTTGATGTAGCTCCAACATCTTCTACTGCATCGACGTGCACAGCGGAAATTTGTAGAAGTACAACCACACCAACTACCACTGCTTCCTTGTCATTAGGTCTTGGTGAATATCCGTTCGGGAGAACATGTGAGAAATCAGCAACAATACTTCTCACATTTGCAGAATACTTCACAAACCATACTAAGTAAAGAGTCTACAACTACTTCCCATTGAAGTTTTTACACGGTAAACATCAAAGCAACTAAGTCCCGGATGTACACATTTTCCCCATGATGGTTGCGAACTCACGGAAGCAGCATTTTCGTGCACTCTATATACTCTGAAGTTTCTTTGTCATAAGCACAAATCTTGATTTACAAAAGAATCATTACCATCTTGAATTCACAAACCGTAGAGGAGTTGAAGCAAGAATCAAGAACACTTGGTATAAATCGAGTCTGTGAATAATTTCATCGAAAAACTTTGAGTATTGCCTTAAACAATGAAGTATCGTTGTCTTGGATTAACACAAAAATACCCGTGAGAAGTGCTGATTGCATCTCAACCTTTAAACTCTTGGCTAACTTTCCAACCTTGTATTATGTCGGCTATTGTTGTAATCACTTGGTGAAGTAAACCCGATATACCAAACTTGAAATGAATAGAATCCCCCAAATTTGTTACATTAAACTTCACTTTGTTGATTGTGAGAACATGCAAGATTAGATCTTTACTACTCTATTACCCACACCGAAAGTTGAGAAGTACAACACCTCTTTGAAATAGCCAAACGTCATCTGCGTGTGACACTGAGTACTTACAACGTAACTCCTTTAAGTATATTAACCAGGTCGCAACCCACCACCCCAGACTGCTGGAACTAGATAATTCAGTCTCATCAAATCGTTGTACGCTCAAGCAAGTCATCATCGATAGATTGGGTTTAAAGAAAAGGGGTAGAAAATAGAAGGAAGTCTCGATGATGAAATAAGTAGACGCCTTCATGAAATCCAACTTCAATCTCAAATGAGGGATACCAAATCAACTTCGTGATTACTTGTCATCGTAGTCCGAATCTCTAGCCGTTTGTCGTTTTAGTGAATCTTATTCGGATCTTTTGTAGTGTTATGTATCGTGTTTGTTGTGTTGTTGAAATCAATTAACATTCAAGGGATTTTACAATTCTATGATTTAAACCGATAAATGAATTAACGGGATTTTACAAAATCAATAGAAAACCGTGAGTGATTTGATTCGGAATCAGCGACGAAAAATTCCAAAAAAAACTGAAAAATGTCAATAAATCATAGAAAACGATGTTTTTGGCCTTCGAAAAATCCTTAACCAGCTAAAGGGTGGTTACAGCGTGATCCGTCTCGTTTTTCTCTTCGATTTGAGAGGTCACGGGCCTAAAACGGACTTACGGACAAAAGTTATTGCTTTTTACTGAAACCCTTTCGTCCACACAAGTTTTCAAAAAAAATTCGTTCGGTCCCAAAAAAAAAGCTCGTTCGACCTCCGCTGTTCGATTCGTTGTGCTATTTCGATCACCGTTCGATCAACTCGTTCGATCCTCTCGATCGATCCTCTCGTTCGATCAACTCGTTCGATCAACTCGTTCGATCCTCTCGATCGATCCTCTCGTTCGATCAACTCGTTCGATCAACTCGTTCGATCCGCTCGTTCGATCATTGAAATTTTCCGCTCGTTCGATCATCAAAAATTTCCGCTCGTTCGAGTCTTGTCGTTCGAGTCCGCTAGTTCGATCACTTAGTTCGATCCTTGGCTTGTTCGATCCAAACTGAAAAACCACTCGTTCGATCGAAACAACGAACACTCGTTAGATCCAAACACAAAAACACTCGTTCGATCGAAACAAAGGACACTAGTTCGATGCACTCGATCGGTTCAAGCAATACATCAAACAACTTGACGTACCTTTTTCTTCTCTTCGTTTCAGCCTCATACCATAAGCACAATGAATCATTAAGCCGAATCATTAAGCACAATGCGCCGAACCATTAAGCACCAAAAAAAACAAAATCACTAACACAACACACTCGAATACAATACACCCCCGGTTAGCTCTGATACCAATTGTTATAATAAGAAATCACTAGCTACACAAGAAAGATACCGTAGTCAGGGCGGATTGAACAAATGTTTAGACCATATTTATTAGAGAGAAAGGGAAAAAGATGGGAGAGAGGTGTGTGTCTAGAAAGAGAAACCAAGAACACACACCTTTTTACAAAAATGAATCCCTCACCCCTCCATGGGAAGGTATGGAGGGTGTAAATATAAGGTCAAGACAAGGGACACTATACAATCTAACAGTTATAGTCCCTGTATTTCTTGCCTAATGAAAACTAATTTAATTCTGAATATGTCACCATAATTTTAAGCAAACATCAGTATTCACCAAACTCCATTTCGGCACTAGGTATCAAATAAAAGATGCATATCGTTTGTTTAGGATAAACGTACCCGTGACGACATGTTGTCTGGGTATTCCCCTTGCATTGCCACGGCAAACACTTTGCCATGAGCTTGGGCATTTCCAGCCGTCTTTACCCCGTTGTTTTGTTTCTCAATTTTAGGCAATCCTTCTTGAAATGCCCTTGAGCACCACATTCAAAACAAGCTCTGATTAGTCCCAGTGAGACAATTTGGAGACCAGCAGTCATGACATAAATGACCAAATCGGTTTGCACTTGCTGCATTTAAGACACAAGGACCCTCATTGTGATAGTTACATTTGACACAGAGGTTTAGGCCCTCCGTAAAGGATTCCTAACACCATTTTCCTGCGCATAAGCTCTTCCAGTGTTTTGTCCTCTTGTTTGGTTTGCTGATTCTGGTTGTTCGCTGCAGTGTCAACAGACTTTCTTTTGTTGTCAGCCTGACGTTTCAGCCCAAGTTTGATCTTTTTGTCCATGAGTTCATGTCTAACTCATGGCAACTGCAAGTTTTTGGCTTAGTCGCCATCACACTGCCATGGACGTGTCGGGCAAGCCACCGAATATTTCACAACTTGGTCTATTACTTCGGAAAACAATCCGATCGCACATTAGTTGCCAGTTCTTGAAACATGGCTATAAGCACCACATCACGTACCCCTTTACCTTCAAATTCTACATTTCGAACTCCAGTTTCTTAATTTCACCCCTTGGGCAGTATTTGTCTGTCATAATCTTTTTCAGTGTCCTCCATGGCATTGCATGGGCAGCTTCAGGAGTAGTTGTCCTTAACATAGGGTTCCACCATGTAAAGCATTTCCTTGCAGGGTTACACGTATCAAAATTCACCCCTGGCGATGCAACTGTACACTTGCTTATGCTGTAAACAGAACTCCAACTTTTCAAACCACTGAGTGAGTCCAACCATCTCCTTCATTCCCTTGAATTCAAGGGTTGAGCATTTAGGAAAAGTCCTGGTAGGTGCATTCACGAGCAACATGCACAGGCCTTCTGGCACCCGTTCCTGACTGTATGGCTATCATCGCCATTTCAGTTGCATCACGTGCTGCCAGTAGCAGCTGGAACGCCATCGTTAAATCATTGGCCTAATTTGGGCCGTTGGTACAGATGTAGTGGTATGAGTGTCTGAACTATGTATCATTTTAAACGACTTTTTGTGTCGTTCTTATATATCTTGTGCTATTGATCTTGAAGTAACACGCCCCGGACCCTTATTCCGCTGTGACCCAATTTGGGGGTGTTACAATATACACATTAAATAAAATGAGATCACATCACACAGTGAAATGTACAACTGTTATTGAAATTATTCGTGGTATAACCAAATCGACATTCATTTAATATAAATTCGATTTCATAGATAACGTAATCCATCCATTTCAAATATAACTTGGAAAAACATACATGTTCGGTTCAGATACAAAATGATTACTACACTTAGGTTACAAGACAAAAGAAACAACCTAAAGCCATACTAGCCGGGATATACACGTAACACTTAGTATGCTGTACAAGATAGATAATACCTGAACAAAAGACCTATACTGGGTAGCTAAACTGTTAGCCTCAATTTATTGAGTCAAACAAGGAAGCTCGGTCACTCTACGATGGAGCTTCGGTCTTTAATTAGT
>BQNB010094943.1:9185-22020 GCA_026074375.1 Tanacetum coccineum
TGTTGTGACTACTTGGTTATTCTATTCTTTCATATAGACATGAATATGTTTGGTACTTTTCATATTACGTCGCGATTGATCGAGGATTTGATACGAAAAGTTTTTGATTTGTAAACGAAAATGTATTCACCCCCCTCTACGTTTTCCACAATTGGTATCAGAGCCATGTGGCTCTAGTTATCAAAACAAATGGTTTTCAAAACCGAGTACCATCCATGTATCAATCTATCCGAAAAACGGGACTTAATATGAAAAGTATATTATTTTTAGAAGTCTTGTTTCTTGAATATCTTTGTTATACAAGCTTGAATAATGTCCAAAATTTGTCATATAAACTTACCTTAAAGCCTACCAAGTGTTATACCTTTTTGTCAGGTCAAAATATGAGTTTTTTGAAAAATCGATCAGACCAGCCGGTTCTGTTCGACAACAAGCCGGTGCCTTTGTAGGAACAGCACCGGCTAGCCGGTTCTACAGGCTACTTTTGAAAATTTTGATCAACTTTAAAAGGTCATAAAATACAAACCGTAAGTCTGTAGGAGTCGTGCCACCTACCGTTTCGAAGATAATTGAGTCTAGTTTCTAATAGAATAGGTTAGAAGAACTTAATATAGGTTTAAGTAAATCGAAATTTCAAAATACCACAAAGTGTCTAAAATTTCAAATTTCATATTAACATAAAAACTCAGATTTTTGAGTCAGGCGATTTGAGTTGGTATCCTTTGGATATTTATTAGTCACTAATTAAGCTTGGTACACATCATCATATTCAACGCAAGGCAAAAATATTTTTTCGAATGATATGTTATTACTCGTTCTAATTTGCATTGATTGTATATATTGATTGTATGCTTATCTCTCATTGCATTTGAGCTTGATATCTATGAAAAATAAATATTAACCTTGTCGTGTTTGTTCCTTCGCTTGTATGATAATTTAGTTTCTTAAAATAATCAATTCGGTTTCTAAAAGGAGTGTTTGGGATAACTCTTGATTTTGTCAAATATGCATTTCCATGAATGTTTCATTATCTCTTTCTAGTCATGATATGATTATATTGTATGATTTGCTATATGACTACTTGTTGCATCTCATCTTGTATCATATACTCTTTGCATCTTGTATTTGAACTTGTTGTTTGTTTTGTAACATTGGCGTTTGGGATAACATGTCATTTATGTGTTAGCTTTCTGATTTCATGTATGTGCATACTTTCTCTTATGCTAGGTCATGTGCACCTCATATAGACATACATCTCCTTCTTTGCATTTGCTATGTCAACATCTTACATGATCTTAATATGTTAAGTAAGTTTGTTACGTGTTTCGAAACATATTGCTATAAAAAAATTTCTTGCTCATCAATAGTTGGATTGGCAACTTGAATGTTTCATCCGAAATACTCAAGTAAAGATGAAGTGTAATGATGTCTTGTTGTAGTCTTTAAAATACTTTTTCAAAGCGGGTCAAAGTAATAAGTTATTGTTTTGGTTAAAAAAGGTCAGAACTAGTGTTTGGCAAAACCCATAAAGAACGATTTCATGGTTCATTTAGACCAAGCGTGAGTTTAATTTTAAGAATAAAATCTGGAAGTTCCCGTTAACTCTCTCTTACATATAACTCATGAATGTCAAGCACTATATTAATAGGGAATTTCATAATCTTATGAGGCCTCTTCGGGGTGTCGTATCGACGAGTTGTGGATTTACGATTTAAAGTGTCCTAGCTCTTCATATGTTCACTACATGACCTCTAAATTATGATAGCCTGAACGATAGTACGATGATCCATTCAGAAGTAACTGTTCTAATCTACATCCTCTAAATATCAAACCTTAGTTTCTAAAGTAATAACAAAAGGTCAATTTTTCATCATGGCGTTTCCATCAAAAGTTTTAAATAATTTTGGTTTTCTTAAAAAGGGGAAGGGCACTTCAAAAATACTTTGTTAAAATCATCTACACATTGTGACATTGTCATTTCATCTTGTCAATTCCCCATAACCACTAGTTCACCAACTTGTTCTCCATCTCCCAAACACCACTAATGTTCATTCTCCATACTAGTGGTAAATATGATCTTTTCTTTTGTTAAGTCTTTCATGACCTCTTACTTTGCATATTTATAAGTTGACTGAATGTTCTTGCTTGATTATTTGCCTTGTCATTATCTTAATGTTTGATGACTATTTGATTAATTAACAAATGCATAATTCTTAAGAAAGGTATTGCTTTACCTTAGAATGCTTTTATGCTAAATAATAAGGCTTAGACATGTCTTGCATGATCTCTTCTCTTATATGATGTCTCGTATGATCTCATAATTTTTCATTTTGTTTCTTGATGATCTTTGATATGGATATATGCATGTTTGATTGCTCTTGTTCATTGTTGGCATTCCTTAAATCTATAATTTTGATGCTTTAGTGATTTACATGATCTTTTCATCTTGCTATTTACATGACATTGCTACATGATATACTTGCTACTTGTGCACCTATGTTGTGTCAAAGTGTTTTTGATATTCTTGTAGAAGTTTAGGATCTTCCTTTTGAAACCTTATTGCTTTTATTAAGAACCAAAATCGACAAACAAGCAAATGACCAATATAACAAGGTTGATACTTGTTTTTCACAAATAAACGAACTCAAATGCAATAAGAGATCTTGTGCCTATTTGTTTCCTTTGACTCATACCCTTCGCATCATTGTTAGTGCAATCGAATTTTTAATCTAAATGATCTTCTTCCTTATACTTATGTTTGGTTGAACTATTTTGGAACATGTTCTTGTATGATTATCTTTATTTCTCATATCGTTCATGTTTGTTTCTATTAATATTTGTTGGTAAGCTAAATCTTTTATGCCTTTAATTGGTCTTTATTCAATTCATGCCTCTTGATTATCTTTCCCCTCTAGAATTAAGAGCGTTTGGTATAGTAGAAAGTCATTGGATCTAAGCGTTGAATCTTCTCCATGAGCCTTTTGCATTATCTAGAAACTCCATCTAATCACTATCTTAAGAGCATTACTTTTGTGTGCCTATTTGCGAACATGTCTTGTTTGTATACATGTCTATCTACGTGTCTACTTATTAAGTCATTTGTGTGATAATACTTGAACAAGTTTTCTTTCGTACTTGTTGGTATAAATGTTTGAACTATCATGTTGTAAAATGATATTCTTGCTTCTATCCTTTACTAACTCTTTTGGATTTGTGTGGGTCGATTAAGATCGATTTCCTTATCAAGATAATTTGTGTTCATTCGCACATATATCATACCTTAATCCATATCTATTTCTTTACATTCATGCATATTCATCATAAACATACCCTGTTAGTTGCTTGCATTGTCATCACTATCTTTCGCCACTCTCACAAAATTTCCATGTCTAGCACCCACATTGCTTCATCAACCCAACAAGGTAAGGTTTAGAGTTAAACCCGTTTACTTCTATTAAAATTAAGTCTTACACCGAGTCTCTCCTATAAGAAGAATCATCATGAACCCTTCCGCCACAACCACAACCACAACCTACTAGTAACTCACAACCAATACAACCCATGATGGTTAAATCACCTTCCATAATACATAGGCATCTTTGAGTCATCCACATATCCTATAAGCTTATTTCCCTATGTTGTCATAAGCCAAATGAATTTCGTAATGAAATGCGTCTCATTCTCAAACATGTCCTTACAATCTTTAACAACCTCGCCACTAAAACCAACCTCGATGATGCAAGTAGTAGGATTATATTCTTTGACATTATTTTACTTCTGAGTTTCTTTTGGAAAATCATATTTCATTCAAGTTTTAGAGAATCATATTACATCATATATACATCTTGTTTTATATGACTTCCTCGAAAGACGAAATTACACTAAATTTTCTTTTATAGGTTCAAGCATATACACCGCGTGGTATATGGCTTACTCATCCATGATGAAGTTTGCATCATTCATTTTCCTTTTTGTAGGTTCATTTTGAGCCCTCGAGTAAGGGGGAGCATTCGTCAAGAAATCATATTGAGTCGCCTATACATGTTGTTGTATATGACATATTTGTCTAAGGACAAAACCTGTTATTCCACTAATTTTTGTTTTGTAGGATCATACTTGACACCCTCGAGCAAGGGGGAGCTTCCATCGAGCATTTAAAGAGTACATATTATTTTTCATCATATCTTGACGCCTCGATCTAGGGGGAGCTTGCAAGCATTCATCATCATTCTTAATCTTCAACAATCCTTTACGTTTTGACCTAAAGGAAGATGCCATTTTATTCATCATATAGTTATATATTCTTACATGTTACATGGAACTAACATTTTTGTAGGCTTAGCTTTCAAATATGATCCATTGACCCGCAATAAACCAAGGACAATTACCTAGGGGATGCACCAATATAAGGCGTTTGAGTAGACATTTTAACTTCACTAGGGTTGATGCAAGCTCGCCTTTTCTGGGAGAATTAAAGTTAAACTCCAGGGACACACCCTTTTTGTTTTGACAAAAGGGAGAGAAGAGTGTAAACGAAGAAGGTAATGTAAAAGGTATTACGGGGATACAAGTGACTTTTACATTTACTATATATTACGTTTACATATTTTGTCATCATAAAAAAGGTGAAGATTATTAGTGCAAATAATACGATATTTAATCTACACATTCTCTTTTGTTTTGATAATGACAAAATATATATTACTTGTAATATATAACATTAAATGTACAAGTTACTCGTTATCATATATTGTCTCAACATACATCATCACGTCTTGACGTCTTGAGTCTTCATATGTTACAACACAGGTTCGTACATGTTTGTTGTGTTGCATTGATCAAACCTCATTTCACATTTTGCATCTACAAGTACTTTATTTAAACAAGTAAACTCTATTTTACATACACCAGTTTACATAAGTAAAAATAAAATACAAAATGTATTTTACATCATGCATGACATCATACATATAGTTGACCTTTATGTATTGTCACATCATATCTTTCCAAATCTAGCCATAATCTCTCAAAGATTACAAAAGATTTTTTTTAGTCGGATGAACAGTAGCCGGTTCCATAGGAGCTTCGCCGGTTTCATTAGATTTATAAGCCGGTTCCATTGCTACAGTGTCGCCGGTTCTGTTCAGCTTTTCCTATAAATAAAGGACCATTTTCAATCCATTTTTCATCATTTTCAACACACTTTCTCCACCATTTTTCACACATATAGATCTGTAAGAATGCATCCATAAAACCACATGATCATAATGCATCTAACTCTCATTTTGTTGTAAGCATACACCCGAAATGATTCATCGAATCAAGCATCAAGATCTTGCCATCTACATCCACCAAAGCAAGAGTCCTTGGCATTTCCATCCATCACCAAGTATATACATAAGAAGATCTACAAGACTAGAGATCTTATGTTATTCGTCTTTTTGAAGACTTCCCATCAATGGAAGTTTGTTTAGATCATCATTCATTCATTTGCATTTATCAATCAAACACCATGTAATATGTAGATGTTATATGGGTTATTTTTAGCGGGTTAGAATATGGGTTGTATTGTTGTGTTGAAAGGGATGTTGGGTTGGTTCTACCCTTTGTGTAAGAACCCGGTATTTAGCTTTGTACCGGATAAAGTGTAAGCGACGATGGGTTGGTTCTTCCGGTGATAGGACTCGGTATTTAGCTTAGTACCGGATAAAGTGTAAGCAACGTTGTGTAAGGTTTCTCCGCCGAGAAGGGAGTTTGTTGATCTAGTAAAGTAACTCTCGAGTTGGGTACTCGGGGAGTGGAGTAGGGCGGAGAGGAGCTCCGTGACCGAACCACTATAAATCATCGTGTTCTGTTTGCTTTCTCTTTTACATATCGTCATCTCTTTACTTTATAATCATGCTTGTGTTTGTGTTGTGACTACGTGCTTATTTTATGTTTTCCTTTGTTCATATAGTCATAGACTATATTTGTTACGTTTCATATTAAGTCACATTTATTCGTGTATTTGATGCAAAAAATTTAAAATTTTAATCAGAAACGTATTCACCCCTCCTCTATGTTTTCCACAATTGGTATCATAGCCAGGTTGCTCTAGTTTTCAAAACAAATGGTTTTCAAAACCGAGTACGATCCATGTATCAATTTTTTTTGAAAAGCGGGACTTAATATGAAAAGTATGTCATTGCTTTATACTTAGAAGTCTTGATTCGTGAATATCGTTGTTATACAAGCTTGAATAATGTCTAAAATTTATTATATAAGTTTACCTTAAAGCCTACCAAGTGTTAAACCTTTTAGTCGGGTCGAAATATGCGTTTTTGTAAAAATCGATCAGATCGGCGGTTCTGTTCGTTATTAAAGCCGGTTCTGTTCTGGCGAGCCGGTTCTACAGTCAGCTTTTCAAAATTTTAATCAACTTTAAAAGCCCGTAAAATACAAACCGTAAATCCGTACGAGTTGTGCCACCTATCGTTTCGAACATAATTAAGACTACTTTCTAATAGAATAGGTTAGATCAACTGAATATAGGTTTGAGTAAATCAAAATATCAAAATACCACAAAGTGTCCAAAATTTCAAATTTCGTATTAATGTTGAAACTCAAACCTTTGAGTCGGGCAATTTTGGTTGGTATCCTTTAAACTTTGATACATTCTTCTTTGAAAATAAAGTAATTTGGCCATTAATCAAGCTTGGTATACATCGTCCTACTCATCTCAAGGCGAAAAGAATTTTTTGTATGATATGTTATATGATTAGTCGTTCTAGTTTGCCTTGCGCCTATATGATGATTGTATGTTTATCTCACATTGCATTTGAGCTTGCTTATTTATGAAACATAAATGTCAAACATGTCTTGTATGTTCCTTCGCTTGTATGACAATTTAGATTCTTAAAAGAAATAATACGGTTTCTAAAGGAGTGTTTGGGTTAACTCCTATATGTGTCAAAAATGTATTTTCGTAAATGTTTTGTCAACTCATATTAGTCATGATATGATTATAATGTGTTATATGATATATGATTACTTGTTGCATCTTATTTAGTATCATATATTTTTGCATCCTATATGTGATCTTATTGTCTGAGATGCCATGATATTTATGTGTTTGTTTGTCATCTTCATGTTTTTGCATAATAAGGCTTAAGCTAGGTTTCGTGCACCCCGTATAGGCATATATCTCTTCCTTTGTTTTTGTTATGTCAACTTCTCGCATTATCTCAATTTCTTAATCAAACATTGAAAATAAGACTAAGTATGCTAGTAAAATGTTTTGATAAAAAAATTGTGATACAACTCTACAATACTTCTCCAAGACCTTGATATATTTCAACCCAAAACCTCATTTTGAAACAATAATGGACGTGTCGGGACTTCGTATTCAAACATATTTAAGCTACTCGCGGACAAACCACACCAGAACATATCCGAACATAATAATCCTCTAAAAAGGCTAATATATACCAAATACACATAAAATACTCAATCATCATAAATTCACCACCCGTCAACCACGGTAACATGCTTTAAGCATAAAAATGAAAAAGCAAATAGTCAAAGGACTAAATTAGAACATACAAACTCACGAAAAAGGAAAGGGTCACTAAGCACTATACACGATAGGGTACACTAGCATCATTTAGTGCAAAGAATATCCAAGGTAGTTAAGGTTTTATAAATGTAAAACCTGACGTAGTTTTATTTAAAGGAAATTACGAATCAAGTTTTTGGCGTCGTTGTCGGGGAACGGTTTTTGTAGTTTTTGATTGTTTGATTGTTGTGTATGCTTGTGAGTGCTTGAGTTTTTTTTTTTTATTTTTTACTATTCTTCTCCATTCTGGGTGCTTGTTTGTGTGAATTAAATAAACAAATTTCGTCTTAGATTTGGTTATGGCGTAACTTAATAGTGCTTGTTGCGACATATTTCTGAACTAGGTCTAGGACACCAAAAATAGTTTGGGCATTGCTTAAACTTTTAAAATGTTTTCTAATCCCGCATGTGTTTTAATATTGAGCATGCCAACCTTAATGTTTTTATTCATGTGGTATTCTTGAGTTAAGTATTTGCCAATATTTTATGCTCATCTTCAATTGCTCAGTTTTATTACACATTTAATGCACAAGGTTTGTTAGTGTGTAGGATGAAGCATTATAAACTGGTGAGGAAAACCGAGTAAAGATTGGACCATGTGTTGAAATGTCCAAGTAAGCCTGGTGAGGTTGGCCTTAAGTCTAACTTAAAGACTCGTTACAAAGAAAATGCTTTTCGGGGAGACAACCCGACATAATCCTTATAGTTGAGTTCATTTCTTTTCTCATTATTAGTGGTTTTGTATATCTTACTTGGGTTTTGCTGATGAAAGTTTGATGATCCCATGGACTTCCGTTTTATGCGGTACATTTTGCTATAATTCACAAGTTATGGCGTAACTCTTATAGTTACGGCGTAATCAATGATGTTACGATGTAATTCTTTCTAAGGTTACGTCGTAACTAGATCTAATAAATTTTCAAAAATTGGCAACCACATAATTATACGACGTAACACATCCCATGGGTTACGCCGGTATTTCTTCCTACAAAAAAATTAAAACGTTTGAAATTTTATAAACCGTGTATATTGGGAAAATTAACTTTGTGGTTATGTTCTCCAGAAACCCTCACGAAAGACTCACTCGTCCACATATGTGCCACCAAGTGGTTTTAAAAAGGCATTGTTGTCTAACTCTACATTCAAACCAGTGATATCCTACGAAAGCGAGTTAGATTTATTTTGTATAGTTTGTATATCTAGTGCTATGGTGTTTTTTATCTTGGTTTACACTCTTGGTATAAGTCTTTCTTGCAGTTATACAGGTGACACACATGGAGTGGTGTTGGATGCTAATCAAGCTACAAGGAAGCATCTCAAACCGATCTTATCAGATGCTATACAGGCTAATGATGTGATGATGGATGTTGCTCGAAGAAGCAGACTTGGAGCATGGCTTAGAGCATGCTGTCTCTTCATCATTTCGAGCAAATCTAGGGGAGTCTTCCGTTCTAATTTTACTCTTATTTTTGAATTTTTATTTCCTTAAATGTACAATAGGGACATTATACAAACCAAGTAGGGGTGAGAGTAGAAATTATCACTTGACCTATATTTGCCTTTGATTTTCTAGTTTTCTTTGAAAATTACGCCAATTTAAAATTTTTTGACATATTTACTAATAAACCTAAATTAATCTTTGCCGATACACATATTATCCTATAATTCAATTATGAGGGTTGAGCCTATTAATCTATTTTTAATACATGAATCCTCAAAAAATATGATCTGCGGTAGTATTGTAGACTTTGGAACATTGCCTGAATACATTTCTAGACCATATTGATTAGCTGGAAATAGACAGTTTAAGAAGGCAACATCTTAGGAATTAACCCAAATAGTCTATATGTGTGTTATCGACTTGTTACACTGAGTAGTCGACCTCCCGTGTGAAACCCCCTGTTTGCACTCCATTTTAGTGCAAGATACCCCTAGATCAACTTGTTAAGCCAATCCTGTTTAAACCCAATATTGTAATCGTCACTAGAAACCCTTTTGCCTTAGCCAACCCTAATATCTAAATTTTCCTTTGTGTGAAGTATCCTGGCTACTAAGTCATATGGTTTCGAGGATATGGGTTGGGAATGTATTACGCTAATCGGTGGAAACCTAATCATTAATGATTGTAAAGATCTCCCTAATCATCCACTTTCGACATTATTCATCTTAAGTTGGGGATATGTGATATGTATCAAAAAGCAGTGGGGCCATATTAAGATAACGACCTCTGTAGCATATAAAAATATATATATATATATAAATATATAATAAGAAAAATATATATATATATATATATATATATATATAAATAATATATATATATTTGAGTGTGTTGTTTATGTTGGTTACGTAGATATAAAACCAACAGTTGTAAAAAATATAAAGATGGTGCAACTATAAGCCATCTATGTGCTCAAAGATATAAATGTGGTGCAACTATAAGCCACTCTGTATATTATGAAAGGATGGAGCTAGTAGCCCATTATTGTAGATTAGATTTTAGGACTTGAATACTTAGGCTTATGGATGGACCATAGCCAGTTATGACAACCTTAGTTTATTTTAGATTCTTTGTTTTGTGTTTTTATTTAACAATAATTAAATATCTCATGCCTTATCCTACCCTATATCATTCTGCATCATAACCCTTGGTTTTGCTCGAATGGGGGGATTGAATGCCGATCATGTAGGACTATTTCCATCGTTAAGGATGTGTCTATATGTGATTTTGCGCCCTCTATTGGTGTAACGCTTTTGGTAAAGATTGCAGGATGATCCACCCCGTTTAAACTTGTGTTTCACCCTTGTTGCCTTTAAGAGCTGTTTAGACCCTAATTCTAGTTGGTGGAGATTTGTGTACTTTCCAAGCTTATGATAGAATACATGCTATGACAGTGCCATTGAGTGATCACCTCGAAAATAAAACACTTAGACTAGCGAGAGTTAGTGATTTGATCCCCTTTTCGGAGGTGTTCGCTTTGATGTATTTCTAGCATAGAAAATTATGAATTCATTTCTCCAAGTTTAAATTAGGAAATTATTTATGAATTATACTAAAACGGTTCTACTTGAAGGGCGAGTAGAAAATCAAGTGGGAGGATAGTTTGATAACATCAAATAATAAATACTATTATATATCAACTCCCACGCGTTATTTGCCTTTGGCTTTATATAATTTTTATATGAATTCGGTACTTAATTCATTTATATTTTGAATTTAGGTAAATAAATGCATTGGAACGGAAAAGACGTGAAAAACGTGCAAAGGAGGAAGCCCAAGGCCAGTTACGCCGTAACCTCCCTGCAGGAGTTACGCCGTAATCAAGATTAAAGAAGAAATGACTCAGCATCTACATTACGGCGTAAACATTTCATTACAATTACGTCGTAACATACCTCATTGAAGAAGGATAACAGATCCAAATCACCATATACGGCATAACAAGAACTAGATAGTTTTACACGTAACATATATTCACTGGAAGAGGGAATCCACATTCAACATGGTTACGGCGTAACCCAACTCACCCAATACCCGTAACGTACACAAAAACTTAAAATAGAGCCCTCAGTTTAGCATTTGAGGCATCCAATCCCGGTATAGGGAAACCTTCAAGGGTTTTGCTTATGCCGTCGATACTATGGATCGAGAGCATGATTGTGTAGAAAGGATACCATCGGGTAATAGTCTTCATACTACCTTGCCCCCTAATATGGTTGATCCACTTTTAATATATTTCACATGCACTTGATGTACTCCTAGGGGCCGTGTAATAGTCTTCATACTATCTTACGCGTGTGTTGCTCTAGCGGCATCGTGTAATTCATTCATGACTTAGGAAATAGTTACACATATCATCACAAGGGTGACAAGGCAACAACACTAGGAGAAGCAATCTAGGGAGTAATACATGATTAAATAAACACAGCCTTTTATCTTATTGTTATCACCAAATTAGTTTAGATTTATATTTAGTTAGTAGCTAAAACCAAACCTCCTCTCAAATATATGATTTACTCGCTTTCCATAAAATACAAAAATACAAAAATAATCTTCTTTCAACCCTTAGAATTCTGTTAGACCGTGATCAAGCCTTCCCAACCAATTCCTCGAGTGAACGATAACAACCTCCGAGTCTTGCCTATATTACTACTACAACGATTAGGTGTTCTGCCTAAGGAGTTGTAAAACTTCTTGTTGAAGTCTAACGTTGATCGCATCAAGTTTTTGGCCCCGCCGCTTGGGGAATAGTTAGGTTTTGATCATAGTTTAGCTTAGTTCTACTTGCTTGAATCCTTTCAAGTAAGATTTAATTTCCGCATATTAGCTTTCTTGTAGTCTATCTTTTCTTTGTGTTATCTGTTTCGTAACCCATTCTCGTCAACCACCATGGGAGACGAGAATCCTATCCGTACTCTAGGAGATTACTCCAAACCAAGCCACGAGGGCTATAAAAATACCATCGAGCTCCCCGAAGGGAACAACGTGGTACCTTGGTATGTGCTTAAATACACATCCCTTTTTCTCAATAAATGAGCTTAATTAACTAAAAACAGACTTAAAATACCAAATATATGCTTGTTTTATGTTATGTACTGTGCAGGTAACGGATATTCACAAAAAGACAAAAACGGGGCAAAAACCGAACAAAACTAAGCACGGGATTGGAAAGAGCATGGAAAACCAAAGCCGAAGGCATATGCATCTTAGTGGGCCAACCCAACCCAAGTTAATGGGCCAAGTCAGCCCGTCAAGCCTTTTATACAATAAAAAGCCCAAAACCCTTTTTAATCCTAAATCGGCCCAAAAGCTCACCAAGCCCACTTAACCATAACCCAGTTAAGTGTGTTACATCGTTAGTCCCTAAGGACTAACACCGTCAGTCCTTACCACTTTACACCATTAGTCCCTAAATCTAACAACCCTTAACCCCGTTACACTATAACCCTAATTTTGAAATATAATAAAATAAGCCCGAAAAGGGCGGGAAGACCAAATCCAAGCCCAGACTGCTTCTCTAATGCTTCGAATGATTTCAACGCACTCTCATACAAATCTTGACACCTCAGTGCCAGGTTGGTACTCTCAAGGCTTCCTTATTGGAATGAAAACGCATCAAGGAATTGGGGAAAAGTCAAATGGCGTTTTAATGTTGATTGGCTGCTTTCCATAAGCAAATATGGCATGATTTGGATGGATTGAAGACTTAGGCTGGTTTCACCTCACCACATAGCCCTATA
>BQNB010094944.1:0-25993 GCA_026074375.1 Tanacetum coccineum
GTTTTCATAAATAAAATGAATAATAATAATATGTATTAATATTAAATACATATATATGTCTAAGTAAAAATATATATTTTTCTATATATATTGTTCGGCACTTTATTAAATTCCCATATATCTAGTTTTATCATGTGCGTTTTCTAATATTTAATAAGTATAATAATTCATAAAAATTTCGGCATGACTCGTTTGTGTTTACACGTTTTCCAAAGTCGTAGACTTTATTTAAAACCATTTTCAAATCAATTTCAATCCACTTTTCATAATTACAAACTATACATCATCAAATCTCTTATTATTCGCAACGTCCAACATTTAAAATGAGTTAAACGTATAGCGTCTAAGTCGTTCACTATTAAATAAACTATTCATGAACTTATTCAATAAGCTACATTGTAGCTTTACGCCTTGGTGTATTGTATTTATGTTGGGCCTTGGCCCATTAAGTCTAAAAATGTAGTTTTACTTATCCATATAGTCCGATAAACAAAACATTAAATAATAAGCACGCGACTTAATAATAAGTTATCAATAAGCTTACAATAAGCCAAACAATAATAATCCGAACCAAATAAGCTCAAAATAAGCTCTTGGTGTTGGGCCTTGGTTGTGGGACGCGGCTAAAAGCCCAATTAAGCCGAAATAAGTTTACCATTTGTCCCTTCAAAATAAGTTAGAAAATAAGCTAACAAAATATAAGCCGAAACAAAATAAGCTAAACAAATACATCTCCTCCCTTTTCTAGTTGGGCCGAATACAAGCATAAGCCCATTAAGCTCTAAAAAATCAAAATAAGCTTTTCCAAAAGCTTATTATATAAGCCGAATATAAATAAGCTATAACATACCATTTTTATTACACGAAAATAACCACGATCACAAAACTATGATTTCCTTATATTTAGTATCATTATTTTCAAACCATAAGCATAACCTTTTAAGGTTTATGTAGTTTTAAAATCTTTATTTCACAAAATAAGTTGTACAACTAGTATGTATGCATCAAGATGATTATGAAAGTACAAGCTATTAAAAGATTTGAAGACTTACAAAGATTGAAGGTTTTTTGAAGGATGAATAAGACTAAAACAACCCAAATGTTGTTTAACAAATACCCGAATGATACAAATGATCAAACCTTTAACAAATCTTCAAGAGTTTTTTATCAAAGGTGAAAATTTTATGGATTTATATATGTGTGTATGTATTTCATGGGCTAGGAGAGCAAGAGAGAAAAAGAAAACTCAAATGCTAAGTGTGTGTGAGATATGAATGAAAAATGAGAAGTAAATGGTATATATGGACAATTGCTTCACACACTAAAAGTGTGTAGTGTGTGTGTGCCATAGGATAAGACAAGGAGGGAAAAGGGGACCAAAATGATCTCCCAATCACAATTAAGCAAGAACAAAGGCTAGTTGTAAACTTGTCTTATTACTTTGAATTTCAAATTTGGCATCCAAGATTAATAGGGTGTTTGTTTAGATGTGAGCAAAGGGGAGGAGGGGGGACCAAAATGGTCTCCATCATTCTAGGATACTAGTGCTTCATTTTTGATTTAATTTCTAAGTCCTCCATTCATATGCTCATATTTTAAATAAATCACGATTCACGTAAGTAACGAAACGAATAACGGTATCTCCGAAAATTATTAAATTTTATATATTACTTTAAAATATAAAAACATGGCTATTGCCAAAATACTACAACGTTAGGTGTCCCGGTTTGCTCCCGACGACGATTCTCAGATAAAAAGGCGGGTAAACTTCCCGGTTAAACGTATAGATTAAACGAAACTTTAAAAATTCAAATTATCAAAAGGAAACGGCTAAAATATTGATCAAAAATTTATGGGGTGTCACAATAAAGGCGTTTGATAAAAGGTTTGAGTTGGTGTTTTATAAAATAATGAGAGGATTCGTTTTTGCTCCTCTCTAAGTCTAAACCTCATTTGGAGTGTTCCCAAATGCTCAAATATCATGTACATACCTTTACTGAAGTTTCCACATGTGTCGGGTAAGAAGAAAGCCGACAATTACAAAATCTGTAAATTGGAATTCGCATGTGGCGCGCTGGCCATGCGCTGACGCGTGCCCAGCGCGCTAGACGTGAACATCCGGTTTTACAGATTTTGGCTATCGTTTGTGATTTTACGTTTTGTGAATGTTTATTTGTCATCATTAAAACATAAAGGAGATCCTAGTTAATGTTTCACCAACATTAATAATCTGATAAATGAATGTTATTCCAAATCTTTATCACCAACCAATCAATAAATGATTCCTTTAGTAACAGTTCTCATTAACTCATGTCTTAATTATCATATTAACAATCTGGCATTTTACTTACTTTTATGTGTTTTTGTACAAGCTCTTAAAGCTCTCTATCGAGTTAACATTGCTTTACACCCAAACCGACTAAGATATCTTGATCATGTCTTTATTATTACTCATAAGGTCTGTTACTCGATGTTCTCCACTCTCCAAGCTTTTAATTTTTATATATATGCTTTGAGTTCAAACCTTTATTTGAAAGAATAACATATCATTTAACCCCACTTTACAGGTACTGTAAGGGTCTACGAATGATGTACTATGCAAAGGAGCTAGACGAAGTATGTACAACTATGTAGCCGGTGATTAGTTTTTATAAACAAAGCTATCTTTTTTGTTTATATATAAAGTACCCAACTTAGTGGTTAATTTTTATGTATGCAGGGTGAAGACTATAGAGGACTATGTTTGGTGTATAGTCTAAAGGTAAAAGTTGTTCCATTGTGATGGGTGAAGGGGGGATTAGGAGGTGCTTTGGTGTTGATTGTGCTAATAATAATAAACTGGCCCTGTATGCATAAATGACATGATTTTAATTCACATAAGTAAAAGTTTGATTTTTCAAAAAAAACAAGCCCGATGCAATGCACGGGTATGAACGCTTCGTACGTGTAATGATCCATTTCATACCACTCCACTGATGTTATAATTAGAGTTATTAAACATTAATGAGTCTAGTCAACTCTCAATTAACAAATCACTTTTTTATTTGCTTACATTGGCTTCACGAATAACTTGATATTAGAGTTATTACAATAATAAGTTTAGTTGACTCCCAATTTACAAAATCATTCTTTTTTAAATGAGGAATGCTAGGATCACAAAATTTTACAAATAGTTTTTCACACAATAATGTGTCATGATGATTATACATCATTGGACAATTAAAAAGATTATAGATAATGAACTTAGATCTAAATATTGAATGACACGTCATTTTGTAAAAAAATATTTGTAAAAGTTTTATCATCCTAGTATTTCTCTCCCCCACCCCAAAAAGTGTTGATGGAGTAAACAAGAGATGGAATGCTCCACGCCTCATCAACGACAAAGTATTTTCATGTCTTACTACTCTCGTATTCACATACATGTATTTTAGGTAGGGCTGGAGTAATAGTGAATGGTTCATATATGTTTTAAAATAACAGTTAAATAAAACAAAACCAAAACAATAAATAAAAAAATTCGATTCAATATAACTGCCACCTAAAAAATTCACGATATAGTTTGATTTCTTAAAGACTACAACATTGGGTTACGTTTTGGTTACAACGAGTTGGTAAACCCGCGCTCTGCTACGGGATGGTTAGCGAGCGTCGATTTTAGTTAGCGGAAATAGATTCGGACGTGTAACGTAGGGGAAGGGGGTATTTGAAAACGAATGTATCTTAAGAATTGTTTTGATAAATTTTGTGATGGTAACGACTAAAGTAAAGTCATACAATAAGTTGCATTAGGCTACTTGTTGTTACAAAATAGAAACTGAACTGGTTTAAATGTGCTTCATTCCCCTTTTGCAGCAACAAAAGGAAACTATGTCAAAATCTGGATGAAGGTTCCATAATAAGTATCACGCATAAAACCTTCGGTCATTGACAACTGATGAGGTGTCATTTTATACACTATTTCGGGGTCATTTAACCCCCTAAATCATGCAAATATGCTCAGATTTTGTGCTTAATCGTTTGTTTTTAGGTTTTTAGCACTTGGATGACATTTGGAGGAAATACACGTGACTTGGGCTCATTTGGAGAAGAAACGGACAAAACTACGACTCTACACCATTTATCTTAAAGAATTGTGCATACAGAGCATGGAGACGACGTCACAGGCTTCAAGCGACGGCGTCAGGATTTTTATAGTGACGGCGTCACTGATTTGACGACGGCGTCAGAAGGTAGCCGACCTAAAGAAACCCTAGAAGATTCGGCGTCATGAGATAAAGAAGACTATTCCACTTGCGCGTGAAGTATCAGATATTATTTTGATCAAAACTCCTTCATACGAACTCGGATTCTGATGAATCAATAGACCATGCGATCGTAGCGAGAAAATCTACAACCACGCGAAAGATGATGACGTGACGGCATTGGAATTTTCTCCAACGGCGTTGGGATTGCCGACCTAGGGTTTTCCTATAAATATAGCCTCATAACTTTGTTTTTATCAAGACCTCAACCCTAAGTCCAATTCTAGGGTTTAGGTAGGTGTTTTTCCAGCAACTTAGAAGGTCTAATTCAATCCATAAACATCTTGTAATGGTTTGATTATCACTTATATCTTAATTCATGTCTTTAATCCCTTTTGTTGATTATGATTTCTCTTGTTTAAGTATGCTTGGCTAACTCATCTACAATTTTTTTGGGAATGCATGAAACTTGTCATTGATTGATTATATCTTATTGTTTTCTTATTGATGATTGTGGATCTTCTATATTCACCCATTAAGGCGTGACAGATTCAATGAGTATAATTGATTATAGTTTATAATTCTTTTTTCCTATTGCTTCTTATTGATGGACGTACGTGTTAGGCTCTAGAAAACTAGCCATAAGATATTAAATTAGCATAGACGTCCAGGGAAACACGAGTGTGTAGAAAGGATACCATCCGGTAACAGTCTTTATACTACCTTACCCTCAATATGGTTGACCCCTCTTAAGTGTTTTAATGCATGTAATATACTCTTAGGGGCCTTGTAATAGTCTTCATACTACCTTACTTGTGTGTTGCCCTAGCAGAATATTACATAGATGGAATTTTCGTGTAATTCGCTAATACCTTAGGAAATACTTACACAGATCATTTCAAGTGTGACAAAGCAATAGGTAGAATTGGATAGCTAGCAAGGAGTAGTGCATCCTAGGTGAATACGCTTCGTTGTATAATTGTCCTCCACACCATTAAAGTAGAATTAGATTAGTAGATTAATTAGTTAAAACAAAGCAACCTTCAAAAACTGAGATTTACTTGCTTTCATAAAATATAAAAACACAAAAATAATCTTTCTTCAACCCTTAGACCTTTGTGAACATTCGATTCTACCTTCACATTGCTATTCCCCTAGAGAGCAATAACAACCCCCGAGTCTTGCCTATACTATACTACAACGATTAGGTACACTACCTAGGGAGTCTAAAACTTCTTGTTGAAGTCCTACGACTACCCAACATCAAGTTTTTGGCGTTGTTGCCGGGGAATAGCATAGGTTTCGGATTCAATCTAGCTTAGGTCTACTCACAAGATTCCTATCAAGTGAGATTTAATTTCTTGTCAAGTAGCTTTCTTTTAGTCTATCTCTTCTTTGTTCCTTTGTTCGTAACCAAACCTACTCTTTCGTTCACCATCATGGGAGACGAAAATTCAAACCGACCCCGTACCTTAGGAGATTACCCCCGACCTAGCCACGAGGGCTACCGCAATGCCATTGAGCTTCCCGAAGGAGCCAAGGTGCCCCCTTTACAATTCGACACCACCCGATTGGTGCAAAACGGATGTGCATTCCATGGACTTATGTCCGAAGACCCGATCCAACATCTTAAGGACTTTCTCCGGATTGTATATTCCATTGACCTTAATGGTTCTACAAGAAATACCGCTCGTTTGCGTCTATTCCTCTTTTCTCTTCGTGACCAAGCTATCAGTTGGCTTGATCGTCTACCCGCAGGATCCATCTCGACTTGGGATGATCTCACCACTCGTTTCCTCACACAGTTTTTCCTACCAGGAAGAACGGCTAAACTCTAAAAAGATATCTTGATGTTCCAACAATGTCAAGACGAATCTCTCTATGACGTGTGGACTCGTTTTAAGGACTTACTCCAAAAAGTCCCTCATCATGGTCTTGATCTATGGCTTCAAGTTCAAATCTTTTACTATCATGTCGACTACACCACCCAGATAGCCATTGACTATGCAGCAGGTGGGAGACTTAGAAAATTAAGGCCGGAAGAAGCATGGAAAACCATCGAGGATTTAGCCCAACACGAAAAAGAAGAGTGGAACGACCCAATCTTTTCCAAAAAAGGAAGTCCAGACTACATAGATGCCACTTTAAAACATGAGTTAGAAAGTATGGAGTGTCGAGTAGAATCTTTAATGAGGAATTAAGTGCTATTGGAGTATGAGGTAGGATTCATGTTTCCCAAAAGGCCTTATCAGGAGGAATTAGAGGCACGAATACTGAATTTAATTTATCATCAGGAGGATCAAGTTAGGCAATTGAAGGAAGATATGAGAAAAACAAAAGACACGTTTATGTGTCTTACGAATAGTTTAATAGCAACCTTGAAGGTCAAAATAGAGGCACAAAGAGTTCATTCCACAAAAATAGAAAAGATCACTAGATTTCCTACTCACACCCCTACCGTAACCCCTGAAACACTCAAGCCTATCATGGTGCATAGGGTCTCGATGATTTCTAATATTAAACCCACTATCTATAAAACCCCTCACCAACACCTAAATTCCAACCTTAAAATGCCAATACTTCATTCATTTGAGGAAAATAAGCTTGAGTACGAAGATAAAGATGAAGTCGAGATAAAGATGATGGGAACCAGAATGGATAAAAAATCGTTGGAGCATAATCTCTATGAGAATGACATAACCCTGATTATTAGTCATAATTTTTCTCCAACTTCAAATCCACCCATCAAACCAAAGGATTCGGGTAGCTTTATGATGAAGGTAGTAGAACCCTTGACCATTCACACACCGCCTTCAACCCACATAGCATACCTCCATCGAAATGGTGTGTATCACTACTATCACCCGTACTTGACCTTAAGTGTTGGGAAAACCCACCTTCTACGCGTCAAATAAGCATAGAGTCAGGCTCGTGACTCGAACAAAAACAAGCGCTTATTGGGAGGCGACCCGATATTTTATTTCTTGCATTTTAGGAGTGTCGTGTGTTTTATTCTTTATTGTTTGTTCTTATATGTTTGAATAATATGTAATCATGCTTTGTTTTGTCTTTAACCTAGTCTTAATTACAATTAAAGGTATTTTGCATCAAATAAGTGTAAGGGGAAATATCCGGTTTATAAGAACCATTTCAAACATATAAAATAAATAGTTTAGTTTAATTCACGTCGTGTGTCTTGTGTCATGTGTTTGTTTTGATTCATATGATTGTGTTAACCAATTTTGTGTTTTTGTAGTAAAATTTGCAGGAAATAACTAATAGGAACTTGCGTACAGGGATTTTTAAAGAAGAGAAAAAATTACAGACCCTGGAGATGGCATCAGGATTAATCCTGACGACGTCGCCATGCTTGCTACAGGAAAATTCGATTTTATTTAATTTTTGAGAAATTAATCTTGTATAATTTCTAGAATTTATGTTTTTCCTAAAACCTGCATGAAACCACGATTAAACTAACACATTCATCCTATCTTTTATTTATTTTTGTAGAGTCTAAACTTAGTTAATGAAGTTGTATTTATCATTCACCCACGGATTTTACGCTTGGTGTAGTTGTCTTTGTCTTTGATTACATGTTATATTTGATAAGAAGAAGCTTGGAAGTTCTTTAGAAGTTTCATTAGACGATTCTTGGAGGACAATTTAACATGTTATCGCATGTTTCTTCTCCATTATTGAGCAAACCAGGGGAGTACTAGTTTCTTTTACTTGTTTTCTTTTCCCTTTATTCGTTCATACGAGCACTTCTATAGAACATTGGGGACAATGTTCAACGTAAGTGTAAGGGGAAATAAGCCTTAGAAACTATTCCTTCAATTGTCATTTGCTTGTTCCTTAAAATGATGGGTAATATATCGAAACATAACATAAACGGTAATTTTGACCCAAATTTTAAAAAATTTATGACACGTACCGACAAAAATCGAGTATTAATAGCGTCTCATGGATAAGAATGTATATGACTGGCACAAAAACCCTAAAATTCCACCCCGAACATGTGAGGTTCCCCTTTAGATTTATAGGAATTCGGGTATCCATTTTTGATACCCAAGATAGTTTATACCTTTAGCTTGTTCGAGTTAAGGTTCAAATGCAGTCATATGTGTCTATTCCGTCGTTATGGATGTGTATGTATGGTCTTTGTCGCCTTTTCTGGAACATTGGTATCAGTATTAAATTATATGAGTGTACTGGTAGTATATTAAATTTTTGAGAACTTGTTTTTGTGATGCATCCCGAGACCGCATAGTAAGTATTAGGATTTGCTAGAAAAGAGGCACTAGGATTAACCCATGTTTTAAACCTGTAATTGTTATTATGGTCACATCAATCGTGTAACTATCCCACACCCTTGCCATGCACTCATTTTTATTGCAAGATACCCATAGTATAACCCTCCGAGCCTATCCTTTTTCATGGTTCTCATAACTTTTTGGTTAAGCTGGACAATTAATTAAGAGCATTGTCACCCTTGAACCAATTGTTACACCCAAATCCCCTTAGCCTACCTTGAATGTACTCATCTTTAGTACATTATTATTTTAACCCAAGTTAATTATTAAGTACACGGTTGCTAAGTCCTTATCTTTGTAAATACTATTTTGGGACGAATGGGATTTATGGTAGTATTCATCTTATGAAGAATTAGGGAAAAAGTAATTTATTACCCCCAATAGAGCTCAATAAGCTCTATGTTATTTTGATCCAACTCAATTCGGGTCATTAGTTAGATTGTAAATATCAAGTATGTAAAAGTTCAAGTGTAGGGGTGCATCTATAAACCCTCATGATGTATTATATGTTTGAGCAATGGTAGAGTAAAAGTGTATGAAAAAATGTATATAAAAAAAGAGTGAAAAAAATGTACGGGCTGTCATTTGCTTATGTCTATGTTTATATTAGAGTCAAGAAAAGAAAAAAGAAAGAGATTGATGTAGAGTTGTATAGAGTTTGTATATCTTGTCCGAGTCTTTGGCTTAGCAACCCAACCAATGTGTATTCGTATAAATAATTAGCTAACCCTTTCACCCCAAATTCACCCAAAAGTCACTCTCCAAATGTATCCCATTTCCGTTTCCGTTAATGTTATCTTACACCTACAACCCCAGCAACCTTTAAAAGACCTCGCTTGATAGGAAATGATAATACATGCCGCCTAGCGATGGAGGTTTGATCATTTACAAGCTATGGTTAATTTATAAGCTATGACCAGTTATTGATGATAAAATTTTCCGTTTTCCATAGTTGTTATAATTTATTATACACCCGAGTGAAAGAGAGAATCCCAAACATTTATGTGAGGTGCTAGTATATGCCTTCCGTGCTTTTAATTACGATGTCTAGAAGGTTGTGTCGTAAAATTCTTTTAAAAAGTAGGTTAAATGACCCCAATATTGCTATTGCCTAGGTAGAAAAGCCCATTTGCTTGAGGACAAGCAAATCCCAAGTGTAGGGGTATTTTGATAGGTGTCATTTTTAAAAAACACTAATTCCAATTGTCATTTAACCACTTAAATCATGAAATAATGCCCTAGATTATTGCTTAATCATTGTTTTCAGGTTTTTTTAGCACTTGGATGGCATTTTTGGAGGAAATACACAGACTTGGGCATCATTTAGGAGTAATAGACATACTACAGACCTACACTAATTCATGAAGAATTAAGCATACAGAGCGTAGAGACTTTTTTGGCATCGCGGCTTTAAGCGATGCGTTTGTGATCTTTCTATGACGCGTCATGGATTTGACGATGGAGTCCAGAACGAACCGACCAAAAGAAACCCTATAAGATTCTGTCGTCATGAGATAAAGACGACTATTCCCACTTGCGTGTGAAGTATCAGATATTGTATTAATCATAACTACCTTCATTATAAACTCGGATTTAGGACGATTCAATACCCACACGATCGCAGTGAGACAATCTACAACCTAGCAAAAGATAAGAGCTATGGAGTCGGGTTTTTCACCGATGGCGTCGGGAATATTCAAACCTAGTGATTTCCTATAAATATAACCTTATAAATTTTCATTTTAATCATCCCCCAAGCCATAAGTTCGATTCTAGGGTTTGGGATAGGTGTTTTTCCCACACTTAGAAGACCTAATACATTCCTAAAAACATCTTATAATAGTTTGATTATCACTTATAACTTAATTTATGTCTTTAATTTCTTTGTTGATTATGATTTCTCTTGTATTAAGGTATGACATGGCTAATTCATGCTAGTATTTAATTAGGATACATGAAACTTGTCATTGATTATTATACTTAATTGTTTTCTTATTGATGATTTTGACATCCATATTCACCATTAAGGCGATTAACATGACAGATTCAATGAGTATAATTGATTATAGTTTATAATTCTTGTTTCCTACTGCTTTCTTGTTGATGGATGGGCATCGATTAGGGCTTTAGAAAACTATCAATAAGATAATAATTGCATAAACGTCTAGGAGAAACGGCCGAGTGTGTAGAAAGGATACCATCAGTAATAGTCTTCATACTACCTTACCCTCAATATGGTTGATCCCTCTTAAGTGTTTTAATGCATGTAATCTACTCTTAGGGGCCTTGTAATCGTCTTCATACTACCTTACTTGTGTGTTGCCCTAGCAGAATATTACGTAAACGGCGTTTTCATGTAATTCGCTAACACCTTAGGAAATACTTACACAGATCATCTCAAGTGTGACAAAGCAATAGGTAGAATTGGATAGCTAGCAAGGAGTAGTCATCCCAGGTGAATACGCTTCGTTGTATAATTGTCCTCCACGCTATTAAAGTAGAACTAGATTAGTAGATTAATTAGTTAAAACAAACCAACCTTCAAAAACCAAGATTTACTTGCTTTCATAAAATATAAAAACACAAAAATAATCTTCCTTCAACCCTTAGACCTTTGTGAGCATTCGATCCGGCCTTCACAGTGCTATTCCCCTAGAGAATGATAACAACCCCCGAGTCTTGCCTATACTACACTACAAAGATTAGGTATACTACCTAAAGAGTTGTAAAACTTCTTGTTGAAGTCCTACGACAACCCAGCATCAACAACAAATATGTTTCAACCCATTATCGCATGACAGGGTACACTTATGCTGTAACGGCTTATGCGTGTCGTTGTGCGTAGCTAATTTATTATCAAGTTTTACTATTTATATTTTGCCGACTTTACCTAAAACAACACTAACACGTAGTGTACCCGATCAGATTTAGGTTCGTTGGTAAGTAGGGTGTCGATCACTAAGAGTGAGTGTTAATACTTAAGTCTGTCAGTAATTTAGTTATCTAGGTTAGTCCTAATCTATTATATGTTATACCTAAGTTAAACCTAAACTAACGCAAAAGAGGGGTTTTCAGCCTGAGAGACTGGCATAAGTTTTAGTTTATTCAGCCTAAGTGAGGGGCAATTAACACACATAAGCTGATTAACAGAAGATAGAGAAGCGGTCAAGCCTAATGTAAGGAAAAAATATTAACCATATTTAATCTAATCTAACGCAGGTTTTAGTTTATAAGTGCAAAGATTGTCTTATCCCGTTATTGATATATCATTCCTAGATTTAGGCGATACTTCTTCCCAAAACCTAGATCTGGCAATTCTGTCATAATTAACCACATCCGCATAAATTACTCATGGTTGATTATAATCTATCTTAGGAGACAATAATGGTGATTATTGAAAATCTAACTCATCGAGACTTTACCTACTTATGTTTAATCGCTATATATATGTTGGTAGTCTACGGTCTATCGTGATCCAGGCAAGGCCACATAATGTATTTGTAGTCCTCATTTACCATTTAGTCTACCATGCTTTAAACCAGGAGAGCACTCAAGGACATTTAATTTGTAGTCCTATACTTCCAGAGTCACATATAAACTACATGAATTCTATCTCATACTCTAGCCTACTTGGTCCATATAACAAGTATAAATTGATAAATATAATCAACACACAACTAATAAGATGCAATCAAAATAAACATAAACCAAACGTTAAATCTTCATAAACATGGCTAATACCAAAAGGTATTAGCCTAAAGTCATTGCAACAAATACAAATGTCATAAATGAACGATTAAGGTAAACTGAATGATAATTAAACCAGATGATACCAAAAACCAAACGCGTATTTAGAGTATTAGAAATTACAAGCGTTTCCTATGGATTGAAGCACGTTGTAAGACCTTCTTGGCTTCTCTTCTCTTCTAAAAATCAAACTTGGTGGTTAAAAGTTGTTCCCTCACTTCTAGCTTTTTTGTTGAACTCCAAATTTCGTATTTAGGGTTTGTATTTATAGAGTCTGAAATCCGGTTGATGCGTTGTATTGAAGAGGCTCAATACGGCGTATTGGGTTTTCTTGGCGTGGGGACCATGATTATTATATTTTAGAATATTCCATGATTTGTAATCCAATACGGTGCATGGCTTCATCTGGATATGGTGTATAGATCTCTTCTTCGTGGTTGCTGAGTGAAGTGTCAGGCATAGAGACGCCGTATTATCCTTGATGGATACGATGTATAGGTTGTCAGAACAGTGATCTTTGTGATTTCTTCGTTTAAGCTCCAAAATGCGTGCCTTTTTATCATCTTTCACTCTTTGCTCGATAATTACTGCAAATCATAAATATAAGCAATTAAGTACCAATTCATGCATAAAGAATGTAAAACAAACAATTTAGCTAGGATAAATGATGCTATAAAATAAACGTTATTTGATTTCATCAAATATCCCCCACTTAAATCCTACTTGTCCTCAAGTAGATTTTAGAAAACTTATGAAACTGTATCCCGCACCAAAGTTCAAGATTTTTCCTTAAAGCAATTTTTTCGTTTAATTACTAGTACACAACCAAACACCTCAAGAAATAGGAAAATAAAAACACTCAAATCACTTAACTAATCTATGTGGTAACATCTAACTAATTCGCTTAATTGCTCGGCCGTGACGAGTATTCTATCATAAGCTTGGCAAGGATACACATCTCCACCACTAAAGCTAATAAGTAACAAGTCTAAAAAGGATAATTGGGTTAAGGTTTAAGGTTTAAGGGTTTGATCACTCTTTCTAATCTCTATCGATACCAATATTCCAGAAAAGTTGACAAAATCACACATGCACGCCCAAATCCATGACCGCGACACTTGCAATTGCTCACTCCCTAACTCGAATAAGCTAAAGAATAGGACTAGTAATCTTCATCAACAGTAATACACCAACAAGGGTGACAAAACCACATATGCACATCCATAACGATGTATGAGACATATATGATTGCTCACTCCCTCATTCGAGCAAACTAAAGGTTAAGATGAAGAATGATATAGGGTAGGGATCTTCTAATCTTTCACCAATAGTAATAAACCAACAAGGGCGACAAAACCACACATACACATCCATAATGATGGAATAGATATATATGATTGCTCACTCCCTCATTCGAGTAAGACTAAAGGATAGGGATTAGGAATGGGAAAAATACAATTGGTGTAAAACAAAACAAATAGATTAAGTCCAAACAAATAAGAACAATGTTGCTAGTTACCTTCCTGACCGTCCCTATGAAAAATACATAAAGATGCCTCTATCATCTTTCAAAAAAAACCTAGTTGGCGTTCCCGTAACGGCCAACTCCCAATCATCCAAAATATAATATTCAACAATAGTGGCGATAGCTACCACTTTACAAAAGATACACAGTTGGTTTATATTACGTACCAACTCTAATACAACAAAACTTTACATCATTGGTTTATAACACATACCAACGAATAATCAATCATATAAATAATAAAATCGGTTAAGTTTAGGCTAACTGATTATCTCACAAACTTCACTTTCTACTATCTTTTTTTGTATTTTTCTATTTTTTCGATTTTTTACTAGTACTGGAAAACAAAATTAGGTGTAAAATTTCACCACTTTACGAACATGATAAACTTAAATAATTAATATCTGATCATACTAGTGAAAGTAGCAAACACGCGAAAAATAAAAAAAACTACCACTTTCACTTTCTTATTGCATTGTGCAATTTTTTCGACCTAACCAAAGATAAGAAATATGCATAGCACGACAGGAAATACATAGTTTTACACAATAGCAACAAGCAACCGATTAAGGACTTAATCTATAGGGTAGGCTAAGGTGTAAAGGTGTAATGAAACAAATATTTGGGGTGTAACAAAAGAAAGGAATGGCTCAGCAGGTTTTTCTAGAGGCATCTTACTTTAAAAATAAGAGTAAACAAAGAGTTCATACGGGGATTAACTAACCAGTGTAGTTAGTTAATATCATATAATGTAAAGGCTTTTTTTGGTGTAATCCTAGAAATTTACTAGTTTAGAAATGCGACTCCAATTATAAAAGTAATACTTATTATTGTGGTCTTGAGTAGTATACCAAGCCAAGTTCTAAAGTTTACTACAGTCACTGGCACACTTATATTTTTGTGGAACTTAGGTAAAAATTAGGAAACGAAAAGGATAAATCCTCACAATATTACAATAAGGGTTATGTGTGCGGGTCATGTAACTAATAATTTCATAAAAATATGCTAATTATTTTTTAAAATTTGAGTATAAATTAGGCATATTATTTGTAAAAATAAGACAAGTAAGTGTTCTAATTCTCCTCCTCATATGCAATGACCTCATTGTATAAATATAACATGGAAAACATGAAATTAAAGAATTATAACAAAAAACTCCCCTGAGATTTGCTTGGTATGATCCTCAATGTTGCGTATATGAGCAAGAATGTATGTTATGAATGCGTCTGAATACCATTTGTTAGCCTTAACTTTATTAAGTCAAACAAGAATGTTTTCGGTCATCTTAAGTCATTATAATTCTTTGTTTGTAATAGGCAAGTCGGGTTTAACGGGCTTGAATTATAATATAATATTATCCGTGTTTTGGGCTCTTGGCCTACTTTAAGCCAAGCCCGGACCAACACGAAAGCCCATACGCCTAAGATGAAGGCATGGACTATAAATACCCCTTCACCTCATGTGGTGAGGGGTTTTGGTTACCATTTGTGTGTGTAATCCTCCACTTTTATTTCTCTCTCTAATATAATCATCTAACTTTCCTTTCTCTTTTCTTATGGCTTATTCGGCTTATGTGCTTATTGGTTAGCTTATATGTTGTGTTTGGATTAGAGTATTGGGATAACAAGTGGTATCAGAGCCAGGTTTCGATCCTGGGACCTGTAGGTTATGACCCCAGCACGCTTCTACTACACCACTCTAATTATCATACTACACAGACTGTCTGTCATACCCAATTCCTCAGTTGGTTCTTGGAGTCTTATCAACATTTTCATTTCTGGTGTTTAATGAAGTTCTGAGGTTGTTGTTGGTAGGTTTATAGATTTTTTTGAATGACATAAAGATTAAATCCATGAGTTTATCAATCTTCTTTTCCTTTGACATTTCATATTCTAGTTCATAAGTGGGTGGAGGAGTGTTGACAATTGTTTTACCTCTATTTCTGGTAGCAGCTTGTTATGATCTGGTTGAGGAAGTTTGAGTGTAGTTAGTGGGATGGGTTTGAGAATGGCAAACTGGTTGTTGTTGAGTAACAAATGCAAATGGATTAGTAATATGTGCTAGTCTTTCAACTCTTATCTAGTTTACTTCATTCTTGTGTTGCTTCAGAATGTCATAGATTTGTGATATGAGAAAGTCTTCAATTCTTCTCTTTGCTTAATAAGTGTCACAAACCTCTACCATTATAGTTTTAACTAAAGTAAGAATTGAACATTTAATTGATGGTTGGTAACTTATTATCTTGTAAAACCTAGAGTAGTACGAGTCAAGTGATTCACCATCTCGTGAGGTAAACTTCCCAAATTCCCAATATAAATTAGTTTCAAGATCTTGAACATTTATTGACTCACCTTGTTTCAACCTTTCAATAGATTTCCACATCTCTATAGCATTAGGACAAGCATCAACTGTAGAATAGATATCATTATCAATTCCTGTAAGAATAATCTGAACAACTTCGGCTTTAACATCCAATTGGTTCTGAATATCTGCTGAAACAGTCTTGTAGGTTTCCTTGAGTTTCTCAGTAAGTGGTTGTAAACTGCCTTCAACATCCGGTGATTTAGGTGTTGTAAGAACTGTTGTAGTGATCCATTTGTACTGATAAGATAGATTGTGAAGAAAATATTGAATAAGCTCATTGTTTGGTTTTGTATCAATGTATCTCTTGATTCGAGATTTCTACTTAACGTAGTTACCAGGTGCTCACATTAGAGGATGATCTTTACCACCAGCTTTCATGCTGGCATTGTGAAGAGCATTTGATGTTTGAGTTTGCATGGTGTTATTGGTATCTGACATTTTGATGTTGTTGTGAATGGATATCAGATCTTAAGTTTATGAAGTGATTGTAGTTGTGGTTTATTATTGTATTTGAAGTGCTTGATCAATTGGTGTTAGCCTTAAAATATGGTGACATATCCGAGATTACATTAGTTCATATATAGTTAGACACGTAGGGACTAATAACGACTAGGTGCGATAGTTATGTGTCACTATGACTATATATACCCCCTTCATACTTCCATGGATGGGTGAAGCTCACATTTGTAAGTGTGTAAGTGTGTGTGTTTTCTCTCAACACACACACATCTTCCCATCTCTTCCACCTTTATCTCTAATAATATGGCTTTACATTTATTTCATTTTATACAACCTCCAGATCTGTTTTAATCCTTGTTCTTGTATGTCATTTATACTCTACAATTGGCATCAGAGCTGCAGGGGTGTGTCGTATCATTTGTTTGTTGTTACTGTTCATCCATGTCCCGGTTACTGTTCACGTACTGTTCATTACTGTTCATGTCACTATACATGGTTACTGTTCATCAACTATTTATAGTTACTGTTCATGTTACCAGGTTGCTTGTTTCTGTTACGAATCGTTCTTGTTTTTTTGATGAAGCAAATCTGGGTATGTTTCTTTATGTATTTCTTGGTTGCTTTTTGATGTAAGAGAAAAAGACAAATCCAGATCTGAATTTTAAGGAGAAAGTCAACTACGTTTTGGTGTGGTCAACTGACCTTTGCATTTTGATAGATTTGATTGCGTTTTGAAGACATTTTTATGATTTTTGTGAAAAAAATACTGCCAAAATTTTGTCAAGTCATTGTGTTTTGACTATAAAAAACGAGGTTGCGTTTTGTGGTGTGGGTGGTTGCGTTTTGGTAAAAACGCAAGACTCAAACCGAGTCAACTCGGTATTTACCGAGTTGACCCGTCAAAACTCAAAAGAGTCCAAGATCTGATATGAAAAGATTACCAGACTCGATAAGTAACAAATAAACACAAATCCATTCATCACAACATCGACAACATCAATAACCGCCTTATCATTCATATCAACAACCAACATCACCATAGCCTACTCATCGCCACAATCATCACAAACAAATCCGACTCGATCTACCTAATCCCATCGTCACTTCACCATATCTCCATCCATCCACAACAAGACTCGAATCACAAAAGAAAACCAAGATCTCAGATTTTTTTTTTCGTGTATTACAATCAAGTCAAGACCATCTGAAGATCAACAACACGAAATGAATTATCATCATAGATCTGTTAAGAACAATAGCTCTTCTTTTTATATCCGAAAATAAATATAATATAATAACAAATCTGTTATATACCATATTTGTTTCGTTCGATTAACACTCAATAAAAAAATTAAGACAAACCCAACAAAAGTTGACTCTACCTGAGACCCTCCAAAGGATCTTAAAGACAAATTTTACTCGTGCTTTATGGAAATGATAAAGGGTATTTGATTATTTAGTAGATGAAAAGGGGTGATGGATTGTTTATGTTTTTTTTGTGAAATCATAAAGGGTTAACTGCATTTTGATATGAAATGTGTGGGTGCGTTTTAAATTTTTTTAGGGTGAGATATAGATTCGTGATTGCACGAAGGGAGAGAAAAGATGGATTGGGTGCGATGATAATATGATTAGGGTTAGGTTTAGTTTGAGGAAGATTAGGGATTGTAGTTCTTATATCTCTGATTTTTATCTTGGGCCGGGTATGAGTTGTACATAACAGGCCGAGTATTGATTTTTTTTTAGATTGGGTTGTTATCTCTCTTAATATGATGGGCCGGTTATAAGGTAATAAGGAATTGGGCTAGAGTTACTATTAAACCAAAATATGGGCTGGTTGATGGTAATTATGTTGGACCGAGTATGAATCCTTTTTGGGATGAAATTTATGTGTTGGAATGAGCCGGTAATTGAATGATGTTAGGCCAGTTATTAAGATTAGAACGTGGGTTACATTTAATGAAATTAGGCCGAAAAAATTATGATTGAGCCGCGTATTAAAATGCTATCACGACAAGTTAGACTAGACGATGCTTATCCGTTAACGACATTCAAAGAATACACCATGTTCCTAGTTTAACGACAATGAACAAACAAAAACAAATCAGAATGTTATCGGTCATCTTAGTTATTATTAATCTTAGTTTGTATTAGGCTAGTCAGGTTTAACGGGCTTGGACTTTAAGCTAATATTATCCATGTTTCAGGCTAAAGCCCAACAACAAGCCAAGCCCGGCCCAAAGCAATAGTCCATATGCCTAGCTTAAGTCTAGGAGTATAAATACCCCTTCATCTCATGTGGTGAAGGGTGTTGGTTACCATTTGTGTGTGTGTAACCCTCCACTCTTATTTCTCTCTCTAATATAATCTTCTAAATTTCCTTTCTCTTTTCTTATGGGTTATTCGGCTTATATGATTATTGGTTAGCATCTATGTTGTGTTTGGATTAAGTAATTAGGATAACATGTGGTATCAGAGCTAGGTTTTGATCCTGTGACCTGTGGGTTATGGCCCCACCACGCTTCTACTACACCACTCTAATTATCATACTGCACAGACTGTCTGTCATACCCAATTCCTTAGTTGGTTCTTGGAGTCTTATCAACATTTTCATTTCCAGTGTTTAATGAAGTTCTGAGGTTGTTGTTGGTAGGTTTATAGATTATCTTGAATGACATAAAGAATAAATCTATGAGTTTATCAACTCCTTTTCCTTTGACATTTCATATTCTGGTTCATAAGTGGGTGGAGGAGTGTTGACAATTATTTTACCTCTATTTCTGGTAGCAGCTTGTTATGATCTGGTTGAGGAAGTTTGAGTGTAGTTAGTGGGATGGGTTTGAGAATGGTAAACTGGTTGTTGTTGAGTAACAAGTGCGAATGGATTAGCAATATGTGCTAGTCTTTCAACTCTTATATGGTTTACTTCATTCTTGTGTTGCTTTAGAATGTCATAGAGTTTGTGATATGAGAAAGTCTTTAATTATTCTCTTTGCTTAATAAGTGTCACAAACCTCTACCATTCTAGTTTTAACTAAAGTAAGAATTGAACATTTAATTGATGATTGGTAACTTCATACTTATTTCTAACAAGCTCATTCATTATCTTGTAAAACCTAGAGTAGTACGAGTCAAGTGATTCACCATCTCGTGAGGTAAACTTCCTAAATTCCCAATACAAATTAGTTTCAAGATCTTGAACATTGATTGACTCACCTTGTTTCAACCTTTCAATAGATTTCCACATCTCCATAGCATTAGGACAAGCATCAACTGTAGAATAGATATCATTATCAATTCCTTTAAGAATAATCTGAACAACTTCGGCTTTAACATCCAATTGGTTCTGAATATCTGCTGAAATAGTCTTGTAGGTTTCCTTAAGTTTCTCAGTAAGTGGTTGTAAACTGCCTTCAACATCCGGTGATTCAGGTGTTGCAAGAACTGTTGTAGTGATCCATTTGTACTGATAAGATGGATTGTGAAGACAATAGTGAATAAGCTCATTGTTTGGTTTTGTATCAATGTATCTCTTGATTCGGGATTTCCACTTAACGTAGTTACCAGGTGCTCACATTGGAGGATGATCTTTACCACCAGCTTTTATGATAGCATTGTGAAGAGCATTTGATGTTTGAGTTTGCATGGTGTTATTGGTATGTGACATTTTGATGTTGTTGTGAATGGATATCAGATCTTAAGTTTATAAAGTGATTGTAGTTGTGGTTTATTATTGTATTTGAAGTGCTTGATCAATTGGAAACAATTATTGAGTTATCAGTCTTTAAAGTTCAAAATGAACCGAAAATGACTTATGTTGCAGGTTGAACCGAAAATGAGAAATTCGGTGATTTGAACTGAAATTTCCTTGTGTCGCAGAACTTACCGAAAATGCAGAACCAAAAATGACTGATTACCGAAAATGGAGAACCGAAAATTACTTATCTCGCAGAACATGTCATAGTTCACACAAAATGTCATATTTCGCACAAAATGTCATGTTTCTCACAAACATATTTCGCACAAACATGTTTCTCACAAACCTGTAACATATTTCTCAGACATATTTCGCACAAACATGTTTCTCACAAACCTGTAACATGTTTCTCACAATTCAAAGACATGTTTCTTAAAATTCAAAAAACGTATTTCACACAAATGATGAAAAACGTAACTAAACTTTAAAATTGCCCAAAAACACACTTTTTAATCGTTTTTCTTGATTTCTTTTGCAAAACTAACTATATCTAGTCTATAATTAACATACAAACACAAACTTTAACACTTTTAACACCAAAATTAAAACCACTTTTTCGTGTAAAAGGCTTAAAAAACTTTAAGAACTTGTGAAATAATCCTAAAAGCCACAAACCGAATCACCTAAAACCCCTTGGCGATTGATACCACTTGTTATCCCAATACTCTAATCCAAACACAACATATAAGCTAACCAATACTCTAATCCTCGGGCAGCTGAGACAGTAACAACATCAAATGAATTGGATTTGCTATTTAGTCTGATGTTCGATGAATTATTCAATGGATCTACTCCAGTTGTGTCGAAGTCTTCCGTTGTACATGCTGTTGATGCACCTGATAAACGTCAACAACAAAACATAACCACATCTACTTTAACAACCGTTGCTACAGATACAACTCCATTGAAAATTCAAACAACACCTGAAACTACAAGTCAAGCACCAACCCAAGCATAATCTGTCACTGCGACTGAGAACATTCATCAAGCAGAAACTCACAAAGAAAATGCACAAGTTGACGAAGACGAATTTATCAACATCTTCAGTACACCGATACATGAACAAGGGGAGACATCTTCTCGATATGTTGATTCGTCAAACATGCATACATTTTATCAACGACACCCTTTTGAACATCGTTGGATAAGAGATCACCCGTTAGAATAAGTCATTGGAAATCCTTCTCAACTAATTCGAACAAGACGTCAGCTAGATATAGATGGCGATATGTGTATGTTCGCACTCACTGTGAGTCAAACTAAGCCAAAGAACATCAAAGAAGCCATGGATGATCATGCTTGGATTGAAGCAATGCAGGAAGAACTTCACCAGTTAGAAAGACTATGAGTATGGGAATTAGTCAAAAGACCAATATGTAAAAATGTTATCAACATGAAATGGCTCTGGAAAAACAAATGTGATAAAGAAAACACTATAATTTGCAACAAAGCTCGTCTTGTAGCTAAGGGATATAGTCAACGGGAAGGAATCAACTTCGAAGAGTCATTTGCTCTAGTTGCTTGATTAGAAGCAGTTAGACTATTCATTGCGTATGCTGCACACAAGTCATTTCATATCTATCAGATGGACGTTAAGACATCTTTTCTTAACAAACCTTTGAAAGAAGAAGTGTACATCAATAAGCCAGATGAATTTGTAGATTCACATCATCTTGACAAAGTCTACAGACTCAAGAAGGCAGTGTATGGACTCAAGCAAGCTCCAAGAGCATGGTACGATGAACTCTCCAACTTCCTGGTATCCAAAGGATTTTCTAAAGGTTCTATTGATCTAACTATGTTCATTACTAAAAAGGGGATGACATATTTCTTGTGTAAATTTACGTCAATGACATCATTATTGGTTCTACGAGCCAAAAACTTTCAAAAAATTTTGAAAAACTAATGCATAGAAAATTTAAAATGTTTATGATAGGGGAGCTAAAATTCTTTCTAGGAATTTAGATTCACCAATCCTCACGTGGTATCTTTATAAACCAAGCTAAGTATGCTCAATAGATACATAAAAAGTATGGTATGACCTCATGTGATAGCATTGGTACACCAATGGCTACTAAACCCCTAGATGCTGACCTGAGTGGAACTCTTGTTGACCAAATGAAATATTATAGCATGGTCGGGGCACTCATGTACTTAAAAACAAGTAGACCAGATATTGTACATGCAATATGTTATTGTGCTCGTTATCAAGAAATACCAACTAAAAACACCTCAAGGAGGTTAAACGGATCTTTCGGTACCTTAAGATACCATTCACAAAGGACTTTGGTATCCAAAGGACACCGATTTTGAACTAACTGCTTTTTTATATTCGGACAACGCGGCCTATCTCGATACACATAAAAGCACATCTATTGGAATACAATTTCTAGGAGGTGATAAGCTAGTCAGTTGTTCATCCAAGAAGCATGACTGTACTTCAATGTCAACAGCAGAAGCTGAGTATGTGTCTTTATCTGCGTGTTGTACTCAAGTTCTATGGATGCAAACTTAGCTGACAAATAATGGCTTTCACTTTGATAAAATACCCATGTATTGTGACTCAAAGGCAGCCATAGCCATCTCGTGTAATCCAGTCCAGCATTCTCGCACCAAGCACATTGATGTCAGATATCACTTTATCAAGGAACAAGTTAAAAATGGTATTGTTGAATTATTCTTTGTCGGAACAGAATACCAATTAGCTGACATGTTTACTAAAGCTCTATCGGAAGATAGGTTTAAGTATCTCATCAGACGACTTGGTATGAGATGTTTGACTCCAATAGAACTGGAGGCTCTGGCAAATGAAACTGATTGATATTTTTCTCTTTATTTTGATTTGTAAATATTTTTGAAAAAGAAAATACAAAAATATAAAACCAACAAAAAGCAAATACAAAAATATAAAATCAGAAAATTTCAAAAATACCAAAAAGAATCTTCTCGACATGTCTATTGGAATCGATAACATTTACGTACCTAGAAATGTCGATTAACATTGACACATGTGTGTAAATGAAGTTTGAGCAAAAGTTTAAACATTTTAAAACATGTCAGTTCTAATTTTCTATATGACTTATGCACATCTCAGTGCATAACTTGGACCTCAATGTAAGGAAAGTGTATCTTTAAAGATAACTTATCATGTCAACGAGAAAGTCAATTTTCTTAGGTTGCGAGCTATTTTATAAAACATCCAAAGTTTTGAGCTCATGACAATGGCTTACAGTCACTTCAGACTGTAACCCGGACCCAAATGTCACACGGGAGTGTACATTTCAGTGCACTTACTCTAAAAATAGAAGAGAAGTCTTCTATCATGTGGTTTTAAAAACTGTTGAACATAATTTCTCAAGAAAAACTTTACATGTCAAATCATTTTTAGATCAAGTGGTATCTTTCAAAATTGTGTGTTCAACACTCCCTTCCTCATATAGTTTTTTAACAATTGGTACAATCGTCTCATAAATGTCATTTTCATAAAAGAATCAATTTTTAAGAGGGAGCTTTTAGAAACTAAAGTCTTTAATGTTTTTTGGGTACATCTCATAAATGTTAACTTTATGTATCCAAAAACATTCTGTGAAATTGAAATGTGGTCATTCAATAGTCAAATTCACAAGAAGACTGAGCACATTTTTTCAAGACCTTATCAATGTCATTTCAATATTATGTGCTTATATCTTAAGCACTACTGTTCACCAAGGCAATCTAAAAAATGTTTAATAATTCATGGAAACTTATGGTAATATTTTTCTCCCCATAAAAGTTTTTATGTCTCAAATTTTAATCAATTGGTGTTTCAAATACTAAGAGATTTAATATTTAAAATAAGGGGAGAAAATGTGATCTGGATGAATGTGATCTTTAAGACTCTAAGTGCACAACTTCTACCCACATGTGCAAAACAATTTTGAAACTCGATGCACATGTGTTGGGGGCTATTTCAAAAGAATGAAACTCTCAAAGTGTTAAAATGTCTTGATTTGTATCAAACACTTTGATTGATTTTTAAGGTTTTATAGTTTCGATCTATATACCCAACAACCAATTAACTCACGAAGTCATAAGGTGGTTAAGGTTAGGTATAAGTCCTATGATCCAACAAGAACCAGAGGGATCTACCCATGGACATTCCATAGTTAGATTAGAAGTCCTTATGTATGATTGGAGATGAATGAGAATAGGGGAAAAATGCTGACTAAGACATAAGTTATCACCAGAACAATCACAACATGGTGGTAATGATGACGTCTTGGTAAGCATTGAAGGGGTTGAAGAATATAGTATATTGGATATCACAATACAAGCTTAGGAATGATAGGTTGGCCAAATTTCTAGAGAGAGAAAGTGACTTGTCTAGTGAGAGAAAACACCCTTAAGTGTGTGTATTATCAAATGAACAACCAACCCCTTCCCATGGATGGAAAGGGGTATTTATACAAGTGTTTTGGTGCCCCTAAATGGGCCATAGAGTGGGCTAACAACTGGGTAAAGACCCGGCCCAACACCATAAGTCGTACGGTAACTAAAAGATTAAAACTACGACTACGAGCTAACCTATGCTAGATATAACACGGGGTGACCGAGTCTTTTTCATGGATTTTCATAATCCTAACATGAATATACGTGTGTGTATAATATAAGTACCATGCAAAAACCATAAGGATCAAAAGTATGATCCCTCTATATCGACACACACAATACGTTCGTAGCAAACAATAATGTATGCTAGTACTAGTAGTGATTAAGAAAACGATCTCCTGATTCTTGACAATCAACAAAACTCGAAACCCTTTGTAGTTTTATAGCTCAATCGACCTAAATAAACAAAACCCGAAACCCTTTGTGGGTTTATTCATCGATTGATCAAAAGAGAAAGAAGAGAGGAAGATTAGGGATACCTTTCTAGCTTTTTGAATGTGTAACTAAATAATGAATTTAGGATTCATTATATAGGCGCATAAAACTTGGCTTGCAAGTTAAGCTATTCCACCTCCTTTTGGAATTAGGAAACCAATCGGATAAAGAAAGAGAGGAGATTTCTCACACTTTCCTTTTCTCCGTATTTACATAACGGTCCTTATAATTAATCACTAATTAATATATTACATTTAATATATTAATATTATTGTTTTACGTATTAACGCGTGCGTCCCCATAGGATCGAATAAAAATCCCGGACATATATTATTTTTACGTGGACATAATCCAACATCTAAAATTGTTATCATTCAAAACAGTGAAAAGTGTTGTACTTGTGTCCTTTTGTAAAATGAGCAATGTATCCCTCCGCAAGATATGTAGATGAGTATGAAAACGAGTATGTAAATGAGTATGTAAACCAGCTTGTAAACGCGTATGTAAACGAGTTACGAAATCAAGGATGTAAACGAGTTTGCAATGAGTTTGTAAATGAGTATGTAAACAAGTTTGTAAACGAGTATGTAAATGAGCATGTATTCTCCCCCAAAATAGTTTAAAACAAGTAAAATAAGGGTCATGAAACTCACCTTACACAAAGTAGTGATTCGAGAAATAATCAACAAGTATAAACGTGCGACCAGTTCCTAAACGCAAC
>BQNB010094945.1:0-20000 GCA_026074375.1 Tanacetum coccineum
ACTAAGCTTATCATATGTTAACCTACGGGCTAAGACTAGTATATATTGGAAGTGACCGATACTTTTCTTGTTCCTAACAAGGCCCGATATCATGTTTAGTGTCTGCCTTTGTACCCGCTTCCAAGAGGCTCCCAAAACCTCTCACCTTGAAGCGGTTAAGCGTATCTTCCGAGACATTAAAGGCACTACGCACTTAGGATTATGGTATCCTAAGGGGACCGACATAAAAATAGTAGTATATGCCGACTCTGATCATGCGGGGGATTATGTGGACCGAAAGAGCACTAGCGGTATTTGTACGTTCGTGGGATGATGTTTGACATCTTGGTTCTCGAAGAAACAAACCGCTCTTTCTATATCCACTACCAAAGCCGAATACGTAAGCGTCAGAAAGGCATGTCAACAAGCACTATGGATGAAACAAGCACTTATCGACTACAACGTTCGACTCGACAACATCCTGATCATGTGCGACAATAAAGGCGCGATTGACCTTAGCAAAAACCCGGTGCAACATTATCGAACCAAACACATCGAAATTTGCCACCACTTTCTTCATGATAATGTTCAGAAAGGACATATCTCAATCGAAAAAGTGTCGTCCGTCGACAACATCGCCGACATTCTTACAAAACCCCTTAAGCATGAATCATTTAACTATCTACCTCTTGGCTTAGGAATGATGGAACACATTCCATAAATCGTATTAGTCCGCTTCTCTTTCTTCTGTCTCAATTCTAGTTCGCGTTCCATTCCGCGTCGTGACAACTTAACTGCTTCATCTGAAGCTAGTTAGATATTTTTAATTCGCGAAATACAAATTAATTAGTCACTCTTCCTAGTAAATTCGTGTCAAAATTTAAAAGTCCAAAAAAAATTTCATAATACGGGCGGCCCCTTAATTGATATGGGACCGCTAACAGCCGACATCAAAATTTATACTTAGTCAAAAAAAATTCAAAACTAAAAAATAAACACCCCCTTCCTCTTGTTACGGCGACGAACACGACCAAAAACAACCCAAAACTCAAAATCAACCATTAAAACACTAATTGAAGATAAAATCAACACATACAATCATTCCTAACATCATCAACATCATCAATTGTAAGTCATTTCATCTATTTTCTTTCAATTTGAGTCTAGGGTTCATGATGAACATAATAATTAAAATTGGGGATTTTTCGTTTTTCTTTTAATTTTGTACAATTAGGACTACTAGGATATAATGTATAACTAATATGCTTCCTTTAGACATTGGATTTGCATACACTATTGAGTTTGTCGAAAAATTGAATTCGAACCAAAACCCCAATTTTATTTTCAAATCACTCACGTTAGGAACATAATAAAATTATTGTTATGCATTGTTAATACAACTTAAAACGTTTTTAAACGCATGCATAATGATCTCATGAACAAAGGTTGAGATACATAATTCATATGTATTTTTCAACATGTTTGGATGAGCAAAATCAAATTAAGGAGTGTTTGGATTAACTCTTAGGATTTTAATTTTTAGGTCGAGTTAATTGTTACTCCACATTTGTGACAATTAAGCACACACTAGATACCTATTTCAATGAGAAAACCTTACTAAAATTGGCACTCTTTTAATTAGGTGAAATGAAGTTGGAAGAAGAACTACGGTACACTAAATCATACGTTCCAACAATCTCAAATGAAAACTATCTTCCTAATAACTTAAAACCCTTCATTTAAAACCTAGAGTGTAGATCAATTCATGAAGGTCATATAGTATCTTCTGAATCTACTAAATATGATAATATTCAAATCATGTTTCAAATTATCAAACTACTAAATATATGTGAACTCCACGAAGGGATTTGCCCAAGATTTTTCCTTGAATTCTATTCTTCAATAGAAACAGCTAGAGACAATGATCAAAATATCTTTTTAAAATTCTGGGCATTAAAAAGAACATTTAAATTCTCACTCAAGTCATTTGCTTTAATTCTTACTATTCCATGTGAAGGTGAATGTTCTTACTCAGAAGATTCATCCCTTGATTCCTTAAAAATGAATCAAGAATCTAACACCCCTTACCAAACACACATTCTAACACCAAATGAAATTATTCAATCTATTACAACAACTGGACAAACTATTTTTCCAAACAAAATTCTCAAGGAAGAGCTTTGTCATGATATGAGATCTTAGAATGAAATCATTTAAGAAAATGCCTTTGGCATTCAAAATAAATCCAATTTTCTTCCCGCATCATAATGTCACATGATGTATTGCATTCTAACAAGCACTCCCTTTAACTTTGCCTATTTTCTGACCAAATAAGTTGAAAATATTAAAAATCAACCAAACTCTCTAATGGCATATGGAATGATTCTAAATCGTATGTATGATCACCTCATCAAAATCAATCCTCATCTACAAAAATCAAAGTATATACTGTATTGGCCATCCATGAAACCCTGGGTTCATCCTAAGCATCTTCAAGCAATCATCTCTATATCCTCCGAAGAAGTCACTAACGATGATTCGGATACTTCAACACATGTTTGAGATATTTCTACATCCTACTAATATGCTAAGACATACGTAATATTAGTATTATTGCTATGTACTATTACTTTGACTATCATCTAGTTTACTCTAGTTCATGTATAACATTTCTTGGTCATTATTCATGCATGCACCCTGATATAATATGGCTACCTATATTATGCATGATTATCTCTTAGTTCATATAACTATATGTAAGTCCTTGATAAAATCTAGGATAATTAATTTTGTAAATTTAATTGCTTGATATTAGATGATCCATGGTAAAATAAGATTGACTGCAAAAGGGCATCTTTAGGAAACCTTTTCTAGACATATTTTAAAAAATTTGAAAAACTGAAAAAGTTTTGCTCTTCCAAAAAACGGCCCCCATAAATACTGGGCGGCCCCCTAATATATCTGGGACCGCCATGTAATTATGAGACCGCCATCAGAATTCACTGAAATTTTACTATGACTACTTGATTTTTTGTGCAGTTGACTATTCTCTTCTCTAGGCCCAGCTAAACTTCTTGCATTTTGCTAAACCACTTTTGGAATCTATCTTCTTAATCCTCATGCTTTGCCATTTCAATCCTATGATTCCTAATTAAATAAGCCATCCTTCCCACTATTCTTATCATCTTCATCTTCCTCAAACCATCCCAGCATGAATTCCACTCAAGCTTCCTCTTCTAACCTTTCCAAGAAAATTAAACTAACCATAATCCCTCCTAGACAATTATTTGTTAACATTTCTAGTGATGAAGATGTCACCACCACACCTTCTCCTACAACAACTTATTCATCTCCAACTCATCCAAATGCACCATCAAAAACTCCATCAACCAATCAAACCTCATCAAGCCAAGAGAACACATCTTCTTCTTTTCAATCAAAACATCAAATTTTACCACCATCATCAAATGAACCAACCTCTTTTCAACCTTTGAACCCTTTGCTTAACAACATCTCGGATATTTCTCCTAGACCTTCAAACCCTCAACCACTTCAAAGCCATCCTTCTTTGCATATCACACTTTCTTTGTCACCAATCACTCCTCTTGATCACATTCTTGATACTCCATCACCACCTTCACTACAACCACAACCTCAACCTCAACCATCTCTCATGGGTCATCCTATTTACTTTAACTATCATGACTATCATGGGTCAACTTGTCACACCCCGCCTAGGCGGAAACACGAGATGTAAAATCATAGATATCATCACAACATAATGGTGTCAACAATAGAGAAGACTAAATGAAATAGATAAAAAAATGAGACACAATGTGTCATAACAATATCTAACACAAGATAAAGGAGTCTTGCATTACGATAGCAAAGTTATGCCACAAGGAAACATACTCCAAAAGTCTAAACAATCAAATAACAACCAAGTATCAAACAATTCAAATGACATAAATAAAATCTAGTGTGAAATGACTCCGCATGCAATCCTATGGTCTCACTAGCCACTCTTCCTAACATCAACATCCTCAAGATGGTTACCTGAAAATGATGCTTAAAATGTCAACAAAAAGGTTGGTGAGAGTCATAGGTTTATGACACACAATCCAACTTTAAAATAAATTACTGTGATTAATAAAATGTGGCAGGACAATTAAGCTAGCTACTATACAAGCTAACATGCAATCATACCAAACAACCATAAATTGGTGACGGAAACATGCACAATCCACATAATAAGTCATGGGGTAACCCCGTTACCCTCCACCGATCAGAACAAACAAATGGGTGAGAAGCACACCCTCCATTGGAAACACACAGATAATTATAATGGGTAGCATCGCTACCCTCCAATTAGGAACACACAGAAATTCCCCACATATAGCACCTTAAACATATAATTAACCACTTAAACTGCCCATGAACTAAATAATATAAAACATAATCAAGCAACTTAAAAACTTTCCAAATGACTTGCATTCATTTCCACCCTAATTAAACATAAAAAAAAGAGTGGGGCTATGGGGAATCTCACCTGATGCACAAGCAGCTTCCAAACAATATCAACACAAGCTACACAATACAAACACAAACGTGTACACCGCGACCAAGCTAAAAGCTCAAGTCCATGTAACACTCATATGATGGATGTCTAAGGGTTTGATTAACCATCATGGGTCGCCCCGACACCATGCCCAAACTTAACCATCTTGTTAACACATTATACTAGTTACTGTTTTAACAACTTTTTTAAAACAGACCCAAACCTGACCCGTATTTACTGTTTTAACACAAACTTTTCTTGCAAAAATTATTTGACTAACTTCTCGACCTCAAAACCTTTCGTGGCTGGACTTTTTGAAAACTAGACTCTCTGAGCTTTTTCATAGGCACAAGAAACATATCAATACTCGTTTTTATCATCAAGATATCATTCGTTGAACACGACCCAAAAATCTATCATAACCTAAATCATGCTCTAACGCGTTTTATACCTAACCGATTACACCATTATGATCCTAATTAAACCACAAACACACCAGCATGATCATATCCTCATTAATTACAAAAGTGTTAAACCCTAATGATCCATCATAATTAGGGTTACATGAATATATAAATTAGATAGGTTTAACATGCTTACCTTGAATGTTAGAACCTAAACAACGATTCTTGAGGTTTTCCTTGGATCAACAATGGAGGTCGAATACTTTCTTGGCTTATTGGGAGGGTTGTGATTTTGACCAAGATGGAGAGGGAAGGAGTTATTTGTGAACTATGTTTCTTTTAATATATCTAAATGGTATCATAATCCCCCTATAATTCCACTTTTACAAATTTAGCACTCCTAAATCCTTTTAAACTTTATATGCCGATCGCCCCCCCCCCCCTATTCATTATTTTATATATATTTATTTATTTATTAATTACCCTATTACATAAATTATCTTAAGTTTTTATAAAAACCTAAGCTAGTTTGATGTAACCTTTTTAATAAACGCCACCTACTAGACTTTCTAAAAAATAACTTTTCATTTCACATTCTACTTTATATTTATGGAAAGTTTTACTAGCGAACTTCCATATTTAACTCACATTGCTTCCTTTCAATAACTTACATTCTTATAAACTGCTAAACCTCTTAAAACCCAAGATTTATTTGAGTATGAGCAATGAGCATGCTAAAGACGATGACTTGATTGATTTGCACAATTCATATTGTTTACACACTGAATTGTGAATCTAATATGGTTATATGTTACGATCAGAGATGTTGTATTGAATCTGGATGTTGGTTTTATATGATTAACATTCTAAATCTCATTATTGCACATGCTGATTGATAGATGAAGTAGATCTGTGTTTACGTCTCTGATAATATTGACATCTATTGCTAGAATATGTTAGAGACTTACTAAGTCGATATGCGTATGTGTCATTGTGAGTAATTCGTTAGTATATTGGAGTTCGTGAGTACTATGTGATAAACTATAGCTTAATATTGGTTACATCTTTAGATTCTCAAGAGAGGCACTGATATAGGTGTGAATAGAATAGACACCTGTGCCACCTGGCTGCTCTGAACCCCTGCGCTGCTCTCGATTGTCACATATGCTTGCCTGTCTCCTGGATATGGATTATAGAAATTCGCATGCTGGATGATTTTACTTAGTTGGTTGTAATTCTCCAGACTGAGTAAACCTTTTTACATAAACGCCACCTACTAGACTTTCTAAAAATAACTTTTCATTTCACATTTCACTTTCTATTTATGGAATGTTTACTGCAAACTTCCATATTTCACTCACAAGCTTCCTTTCCAATAACTTACACTTTTTATAAACGCTTAACTCTTAAAACCCAAGAATTGACGTAGCAATGCATGCAACACGTCTTTCATTTCCATTATTACCACACGTGAACAAATGGAATACTTCTTTTTTTTTGAACAAATGGAATACTTAACACTAAACTCATATGCACACAAAATAAGATAATCATTTACCTCTAAAATGACATCATGCACATATGTAAACCACTTTAACATACATATAGAACACATAGCACACAAGAAACATACAAAATGGACACTTAGCCATTTCTAAAGGTATAAACTAACCTGCTCAAATCACGATTGTCACAGTATCCCCTCCTTATAGAAATCTCATCTTGAGATTTTACTAGTTGGTTCAACCCCACGATCAAACAAATAACTGAGGATACTTTGACTTCATATAGTTTTCACGTTCCCAAGTAAACTCGGGACCACGCTTTGAATTCCAACAAACTTTCACAAGTGGTATTCTACTACGTTTCAAACTCTTAACTTCACGATCCATAATTTCTACAGGTTCCTCAACAAAACGTAAAGTCTTGTCGATTTTGATTTCATTCAACGGCACATGCAAATTATCATTCCCCAAACACTTCTTCAAATTTGACACATAGAATGTGTCATGTACATCAATTAATTCCTCAGGCAATCTTAACCGGTAAGCTACAGGGTCGATCCTCTCAAGGATCTTGAATGGTCCAACATATCTCGGTGCTAACTTACCCCTTTTTCCCAAAACGCATCACACCTTTCCACAATGACACTTTTAACAACACATTCTCTCCAACCTCGTACTCTATCATCTTACGTCCACTGTCCGCATAACTCTTTTGACGATCTCTTGCCGCTTGGAGCTTTTCTTTTATAACCGCTACTTTATCAGTCATTTCATGCACCAATTCAAGTCCAATCAAACTACTTTCTCAAATCTTTGCCCACAACACATACGATCTACATTTCCTCCCATACAAGGCTTCAAACAAAGCATACTGAATGCTCGAATGATAGTTGTTGTTGTAAGATAACTCAGCTAACGGTAAGTGGACACCCCATCTACCACCATAGTCAATCACATACGCCCTTAACATACCTTTCAAAGTCTGAATCACACGCTTACTTTGTCCATCCATTTGAGGATGATAAGCCATACACTATCTAGTTGTGTTCCTAATACTTTCTACAGCGTCTGCCAAAATCACAAAGTAAATCTCCCATCTCAATCTGAGATGATCGACACCAAAACTCCATTCCTTGCTACTATTTCATAAATATTAATCCTTGCTAACTTCTCCTCTTGTAATCTTCTCGTATAGCTATAAATATAAGGTGACTTGGTCAGTCTATCGACCATCACCCCAAATCATATCATTCCCACTACTTAACCTTGGAAATTTAGTGATAAAATCTATGGTAATTATATCCTATTTTCACTCAAGTATCTCAGGCTGTTGCAGCAAACCAAAAGTCTTTGGCATTGCAGCCTTCACCTCTTAAACAAGTCTAAAATTTGCTAACATAGATAGCTATATCCTTCTCTATTCATGGTCACCAATACATGTCTCCAAGGTTATAGTACTTCTTATCCGCTCCCGGATGTACCAAGTACTTTGATGCATGGGCCTCATCCATTTTACTTCCTACCAATGAAACCTAAATACGATCCTTAAAATACAAACTCTCTTCTTCTTTCCTTTCCATCTGTTGATCTAAACCATGTAGTCTTTCTGCGAGTACGTTCTCTTGCTTGAACGCCTCACTTTAGGCTGCCAGTATCATTCCTCTTACTCCATACTTAATGGTCATAGCCATCGCTCGAACACGTCTAGGTTTTACTCGTTCCTTCCTACTTAACGCATCAGTCACCACGTTTGCCTTACCTGGATGGTAGCGAACTTCATACTCATACTGACTATAAAATTTAATCCATAAAGTACTAACCATTATCTGCCCTCTTTTCCATTTGTTGGTCCATGTCACACAGCATTTCTGCTGGTGAGTTCTCTACCTTGGGCGTCTTACTTAAAGTAGCCAATATCTTGTCCTTAACACCTGACTGGATAGTCATGGACATTGCTCTTACTCGTCTTAGTTTCACTCTCCCTTTTTCTACTCAACGCATCAACCACTACATTTGATTTATCGAAGCGTCACACAAATCATTCTTTAAAGTCTGGAAAGCCTCTTCTCGTTCTGTGTCCTACTCATACTTCTGATTCCTCTTAGTTAGGGAAGTAATGGGTTTAAAAATTCTTAGAAAAGTTTGCGATGAAACGTAGGTAGGTAACCTGCCAATCCTAAGAATAATCATATCTCAGATGGTGTCGTAGGTACTTCCCAATTCTTTAGTGCCTCATTCTTAGTAAAGTTAGCATACAACTTCTCCTTCCTCAGTAATTCCAACACTAACTTCAAATGAACTACATGCTTCTTTTCTTAACAAATGACACTGGTGCTCCCTACGGAAAATGACTAGGTCGTATGAAACCTTTGTCTTGCAACTCTTGAAGTTGTTTAGACAATTCTTGCATTTCCGAGGGTGCTAGACGATATGGAGACTTCGCGACTGGCGTCGCTCCAGGAACTAAATATATGCAGAACTCAACTTGTCGTTGCGGTGGTCATTGACAATTGTTTCGGAACATATCAACAAAATCTCGTACAACGGAAGTATCACTCACTTTCGGTTCATCTACCTTCGTGTTCAATAAGGTTTTCACGACTCCTTGAGTACGTTCACCTTGAACCTGAAGTATCTCATCACCTTCCAACGATATCCTAACCACCTTTTCATGACATAGTATCACGATCTTATTCTTGGACAATCAGCCCATTCCCACAATCACACCAAAGCTTCTACGACCCGACGGTATCAACAAATTCTAAGGATTACAAACTAGCAAATAGGATAATGAACGAATATCGAATCACTGCTAGAATACATATGGGGGATTACACATATGCAAATAGACGTGGATCAAATGACATAAGAATCCTTTAAAAGAAAGGTTACATATATGTACCGAGTGAAAACGCAAACGAAAAAAAATCAACAGGCGTACCATGACAAAAGAAACACATAACGAAAATCATTACGCACCAAAACTTATAAATACGAAAGACAAAATTCTTATACCAACAATCGACTTTACTCGAAAGAACCAATTAAATAATGTTTTTATAAAAAATCAATTTAAAATAAAGAAAGTCGTTTTAAATATAAAAATCATTTTGAAAACAATGTCTGAAGTCTAATCTTTGTAAAAATCATTTTAATCATGGTTGTCATAAAAATCTAGAGATAGTTATCTAATGGTGTATCGCATCTTACTACCATGAATCATTTTAAACCTACTTTTCATAATAAAACTTAGAATTTAATAACCACACGACAATTTTCATAACTTAATTGTATAGGCCACTTAAACATGTTCTATTCACAATGATCATTTTAAACACATTGTATTCACAATAATCATTTTAAACACAGTTTTCGCCAAACATCACCAAGATATTCTTCAAAAGGGTTTTTTTTTTATAATTCGACATCAATTATACTATATGTTACTCAAACAAAGGACACCGCAATACCAAAAGGGATTTTAAAACACCGTATAGACTCTAACACCATTCTGTTGTTTAAAAACAAAACAAAATACCAAAAACCATATACTCAGAATAAAATCAAACGAACTCGTACAAGAGAAACTTCTGCAAGATGTTACGGATCCAAAAGAAAACATAAGGTCTTATCCGAAATAACGATCAACAGAGCAAACCTAAAAGCATCGATACTAACACGTCGCCAACGGGTTACGAAAACCAAGAGATATACAACTAAAGGATTAAATATCCGTACTAAATTGTCACGAATAAATAGTGCTTAAAAGGAAAAATTCCGATATTCCTATGAGAAGTCAACTTACAGGAAAACAAGTGAAATGTACTAATAACCAAAAGCAGCAGATCCTAACAACCAATATACATCAAGACATCGAATAGGAATATAGGACCTCCTTATAACAAAGTACAATAAAGGGATTCTATACTTAGAGTTAGGAATCCGAATGAATAATCGAGCAAACGAACAACCTCAATAATAGTAATAGTAGTACTAATATGTATCCGCAAATGTTAGATAGAAGGAAAACTTACTATCTACACAACTATCCATAACACATCCGCACATTAGGTTAAGAGAATAATTCCCTAACCATATAACCATCCTTATCAGGATTGCAAACATTACCACACCTCACACTACCAAGTAACAAACAAACATCAATCAATGCAATCATGGTCACAAGTCCACGTGTGTGATGCCTTTATAATTATGTCGGCCGCCATAATTATAATTGCCTCCTTTCACACGTGTACTTACTTCCAAGACTACACATCTTAATGATTCACTCACATATAAGCACATATACCATATTGCACATCTTAAACCACTCCAACTTAACACATAAAGGATGCTCCATCAAATAACTACTTATATCAAAATAAAATCGAAACGACATAAAAGAACGAAAGTGTCACAGCACCTCCAAAATACAAGATATTCGAAAGAATTAATCAATAACAACTTGACGAGGTAAAAGACGGAATAAACCTATGCTGGGTCTCGCATGGGTTTGACTTTACCTTAGCAAGAGTCACCCGACTCCGCGGGTCCAGCCCTACTACGACTATTCAACAAGCGATCAACTACTCTATCTCCTTTGGTTCCACAAGAGGCTCCTCATACACTTAAGTCCAGTTAGAAAAACGGTTCCCCAATGAAACTTCTTAGACAACGCATACTAAATCGGCTATGGGTAATAAACATAACTAAGATGACAACTTAATAAAATGAGATTATAAATATTTATGCAAAATAAAAGGGGAAGCATTGCAGTTATATGAAAATAGAAGGGAAGCATAATAGTTATAACAAATAGAGGGGAAACCTAATAGTTATAGCATTAAACACATAAGCCCTAAATGCATCTACATAAAGGACTCCTAAGTTATAGTCTAGGCTCAACCACCTACTTGGATAACCAATCTGTCACACCCCGCCAAGGCGGAAACGCGAGACGCGACGAGATAGGGAATCATCACAACACATTGGCGTCTATATAGAGAAACTAAACATGCATAAAATATAAGGTATAGACACGTAGTGTCATGAAAATACCCAAACATAATCAACAAAATCCAAAAGGCATCTGACATTGAAATGAAGGCATTTCATGCCAATGTCATGACATGCAAACATTTCATAATCGCTAACAATGAAAAACAATTAACATTCTAACCACCAAACTAATAACAAAAATCAGAGATAACTAAACTTCGTCTAGCAGCCTACGGTCCATCTAGCAATTTTCCTAACTTTAACCTCGTCCTGCTGAATACCTAAAAAATGATTCTTATACGTCAACACAAAGGTTGGTGAGAAACATAGGTTTCATACACTCCCTAATCAAATCCATTCCAAAACATCATTTCCAAATTACCGGTGAATTATAAAACATGCATAGCAGGACAGTTACTAACTACTATACAAGCTAACATGCATATAATCCAATCAATCATACAACACACTGGGTAGGCGTACCCATCCACTCCCAAATATGTGATTTCCTGACATGCTAACACGAAGTACATGCAGACCAATCATTATACTTAATATGTTTATTCTCGAGACATGCAAGCGTCCAACCAATTCACATTGATTAGGCGTACTCATCCGCTCCCGTAATACAAACCAACATGTATCACATAACATATAATAGCCAGTTAAAAGTCTATGCACAAAGTAAACACATAATCACAGCAATCTAAATCATTTTAAAACACTTTGCATCATTTCCATCCCAAGTTTAAAACGCAGTAAAAAGTAGGACTATGTAACTCACTTGAATGCTCAAAACGCAGCTTCCAATTCCTATCACGCAACTATACAAATAAATAAACACGGTTACACGCGACCAAGCTAAAAGCTCTAGTCCATGTAACACATATATGATGGATATATAAGGGTCTGATTAACCATCATGGGTCACCCCGATACCATGCCAAACCTTAATCACTTCATTAACACCTTTCACTAGTTACTTACAATTTATTCAGAATTATAGAATTTTAGTTTATCTTTACGTACTTAAAAACCTTACTTGATGACCTCCATAAATTATACCAAAAATCACCTAAGTTCATTTATGAGTTTATTAACTACCTTGTGATTCCCAAGTGCTCACTACATGTGCCACTACTCCAAATAAAATCCAACTTCAAAACTGTCCTAATTCGGATCTGATTGCATACTAAAATGTATGGCCCTAATTACCCTACTTAGACAACTAATAAGAGGCTAAATTTTGGTGTGAGGTTAACAAACCTATATAACTTGATCTATGTGTTTTGGATAAGCTTAATTCGAATTATAAGTAGGGATTTTACTCCCCGAAATCAGACCCAAATCTAACCCGTATTCACAGTTTTAACAACTTTTCTTGCAAAAATTATTTGACTAACTTCCCGACCTCAAAACCTTTCGTGGCTGGACTTTTTGAAAACTAGACTCTCTGAGCTTATTCATAGGCTCAAGAAACATATCAATACTCGTTTTTATCATCAAGATATCATTCGTTGAACACGACCCAAAAATCTGCCATAACCTAAATCATGATCTAACGCGTTTTATACCTAACCGATTGCACCATTATGATCCTAATTAAACCACAAACACACTAGCATGATCATATCCTCATTAATTACAAAAGTGTTAAACCCTAATGATCCATCATAATTAGGGTTACATGAATAATAAAATCTAGCTAGGATGAACATACTTACCTTGGATGCTAGCACCTAACAACAATTCTTGGGGGTTCTTGGATCCACCATTAAAATCGACACCAAGGGTTTAGGGGGAGGGATAATTTCGGCTGTATAAGGGTTGAGGGGGAAGAAATAAGTGTTTTCTTGACCTAGGGGTTATCCTAAGACTCCTAATCCTAATCAACTTAGACTTGTTTTAGGATAATACCCTTTATTTTCTTTTTTCCTTCTTTCTTTTCTTTTTGGCCGATCCCTACATAAATATACATACATTTATTTTATTTTTATTTTATTAAATTTATTAATTACATTATTACTTACATTACCTTAAGTTTTTATAAAAACCTAAGCTAATTTAAGTAAACCTTTTTACATAAACGCTACTTACTACATTTTCTAAAAATAACTTTCATTTCAAAATTTAACTTTCTATTTTTAGAAAGTTTACCACAAACATCCATATTTCACTCACTTAACTCTCTTCCAATATGACACATTTTCCACAAACGCTTAATCCACAATAATCCAAATATTTGACATAGCATTACATACAATACGCCAATCATTTCCATTATCACCGCATGTGAACAAATGGAATACCAATCACTTCCCACAACATGATCAAAATGAGATGCCCATACAACTCAAAATGATCTTAAGCACATACTAAAACCACTTAGCACACATAATAATCACATAGCACACCACTTAATCCCATAAAATGAACACATAGCCATATCTAAAGGTAAAGCTAACCTGTCCAAATCACGGGTGTCACAGTATCCCCTACTTAAGGGAATTTCATCCCATTTGGTGCTCTGATTTTTTTTCGGGGGAGTTTTAAAACCTCTACTTTAAAATTTCAATTAAGTGCTTAGACAAAACACGAGGTCAAGTTCAATATGTCTACACTGAAAAAGACTACAAGGGCAGTTGGGTAAGGCATGTGGTGTTGTGTGTGTGGAGGGTCACAGATGTTCACGAAATCTTTGATCCTACTTTTTTCGTTGAAAATATTTTGTTTTATTTTTCTTTTTGTAAAATGTTAACGATAAGGAAAAAACTAACAACCTTTACATAAATAGACTTATTGCTGAAATCTTATTATTTAGTAGAACAAAATGCACAAAAGAAAAAGTGGGCGTTTGGATTTCAAAGCTATTTGGCATGATGCTTTAAAAATGTTTGCTTTTTTTTTTAAGACATCAACCATGAAGCACTTAGAAAACAAATAAGCTGAAAACGGATCATGAACTAGACCTAATAAGTACTAATGTTGGAAATAAGCAAATAAATTAAGCTGAAAAGCACTTAAGAAAAGTGAAGGACAGTTTTACTCTAAATAACACTTTTGACAATTTAGTACGGATATTTACTCCCTTGGTTGTATATCTCTTGGTTTTCGTAACCCGCTGGCGACGTGTTAGTATCGATGCTTTTAGGTTTACCCTGTTGATCATTATTTCGGATAAGACCTTACGTTTTCTTTTGGATCCGTAACGTCTTGCATAAGTTTCTCTTGTACGAGTTCGTTTGATTTTATTTTGAGTATATGGTTTTTGGTATTTTCTTTCATTTTCAAACAACAAAATGGTCTTAGAGTCTGTACGGTGTTTTAAAATCCCTTTTGGTATTGCGGTGTCCTTTGTTTGAGTAATATATAGTATAATTGATGTCGAATTATAAAAAAAACGACCCTTTTGAAGAATATCTTGGTGATGTTTTGCGAAAACTGTGTTTAAAATGATTATTGTGAATAAAATGTGTTTAAAATGATCGTTGTGAATAGAACATGTTTAAGTGGCCTATACAATTAAGTTATGAAAATTGTCGTGTGGTTATTAAATTCTAAATTTTATTATGAAAAGTAGGTTTAAAATGATTCATGGTAGTAAGATGCGATACACCATTAGATAACTATCTCTAGATTTTTATGACAACCATGATTAAAATGAATTTTATAAATATTAGACTTCAGACATTTTTTTTAAATGCTTTTTATATTTAAAACGACTTTTTGTATTTTAAATTGATTTTTTTATAAAAACATTACTTAATTGGTTCTTTCGAGTAAAGTCAATTGTTGGTATAAGAATTTTGTCTTTCGTATTTATAAGTTCTGGTGCGTAATGATTTTCGTTATGTGTTTCTTTTGTCGTAGTACGCCTGTTGATTTTTTTTTCATTTGCGTTTTCACTCAGTACATATATGTATCCTTTCTTTCAAAGGATTCTTTTGTCATTTGATCCACGTCTATTTGCATATGTGGAATCCCCCATATGTATTCTAGCCGTGATTCAATATTCGTTCGTTATTATATTCGATAGTTCGTAATCCTTAGAATTTGTTGATACCGTCGGGTCGTGGAAGCTTTGGTGTGATTGTAGGAATGGGCTGATTGTCCAAGAATAAGGTTGTGATAGTATGTCATGAAAAGGTGGTTAGGATATCGTTGGAAGGTGATGAGATACTTCGGGTTCAAGGTGAACGTACTCAAGGAGTCGCGCAAACCTTATTGAACACGAAGGTAGATGAACCAAAAGTGAATGATACTTCCATCGTACGAGATTTTGTTGATATGTTTCGAAAGAGTTGTCGATGACCACCGCAACAACAAGTTGAGTTCCGTATAGATTTGGTTCCTGAAGTGACGCTAGTCGCGAAGTCTCCATATCGTCTAGCACCCTTGTAAATGCAAGCATTGTCTAAACAACTTCAAGAGTTGCAAGACAAAGGTTTCATACGACCTAGTCATTTTTTGTGGGGAGCACCAGTTTTGTTTGTTAAGAAGAGAAGCATGGAGTTCATTTGAAGTTAGTGTTGGAATTACTGAGGAAGGAGAAGCTGTATGCCAAGTTTTCTAAGTGTGAGTTTTGGTTGGAAGAAGTGCATTTTCTTGGTCACGTGGTCAACCATAACGTAATCACGTGGACCCGAGTAAGAGTGAGGCAGTGAAGAATTGGGAAGTACCTAAGACACCATCCGAGATATGATTATTCTTAGGATTGGCAGGTTACCTACCTACGTTTCATCGCAAACTTTTCTAAGATTGTTAAACCCATTACTTCCCTAACTGAGAGGAATCAGAAGTATGAGTGGGGCGCAGAACGAGAAGAGGTTTTCCAGACTTTGAAGAATGATTTGTGTGACGCTTTGATAAATCGAATGTAGTGGTTGATGCGTTGAGTAGAAAGGGAGAGTGAAACTAAGACGAGTAAGAGCAATGTCCATGACTATCCAGTCAAGTGTTAAGGACAAGATATTGGCTACTTCAAGTGAGACGTCTAAAGTAGAGAACGCGTCAGCAGAAATGCTGCGTGACCTGGACCAACAAATGGAAAAGAGGGCAGATGATGGTTAGTACTTTATGGATTAAATTGTATAGTGAGTATGAGTATGGAATTCGCTACCATCCAGGTAAGGCAAATGTGGTGACTGATGCGTTAAGTAGGAAGGAACGAGTGAAACCTAGGCGTGTTCGAGCGATGGCTATGACCATTCAGTATGGAGTAAGAGGAATGATACTGGCAGCCCAAAGTGAGGCGTTCAGCAAAGAGAAATACTCGCAGAAAAGTTTATCGTGGTTCAGATCAACAGATGGGCAGAAAAGAAGCGAGAGTTTATATTTTATGGATCGTATTATAGGTTTCATTTAGTAGGAGGTGTAATATGGATGAGGGCCATGCATCTAGATATTGTACATCCGGGAGCGAGAGAGAAAGAAGTACTATAACCTTCGTGATATGTATTGGTGGCCGGGAATTAAAGAGAGATATTGCTATCTACGTTAGTAAGTGTTTGACTTGTGCAAAAGTGAAGGATGGAGCATCAAAGACCTTCTGGTTTATTTGAAACAAACCTGAGATAATTGTATGAAAATGAGGTAGAATCACCATGGATTTTATCACTAAATTTCCAAGGCCAAAGTAGTGGGTATGATATGATTTGGGGTGATGGTCGATAGACTGACCTAGTCACTATCATTTCTAGCTTACGAGAAGATTACAAGAGGAGAAAGTTGGCAAGGGTTATATTTATGAAAATAGTAAAGCAAGGAATGATGTTCGGTTGATGTCAATCATCTCAGATTGAGATGGGAGATTTACTTTGTGGTTTTGGCAGACGCTGCAGAAAGTGTTAGAGACGCGATTGGATTTGAGTACTGCTTAGCATCCTCAAGCGGATGGACAAAGTGAACATATGATTCAAACTTTGGAAGATATAATGAGGGCATGTGTTATCGATTTTGGTGGTAGTTATCATTCGAGCATTCGGTGTGCTCGTTTGAGTTTGTATGATGGAAATTATAGGAAGCTGTTCTATGGGCATAGATTGGAGAGAGTAGTTTGATTAGACTTGAGTTAGTGCAAGAAACGACTGATAAGGTAGTGTTGGTAAAGGAAAAGCCTTAAGCGGCGAGAGATCATCAAAAGAGCTATGTTGATTATAAGCGTAAGCCGTTAAAGTTGAGGTGGGAGATCGTGTATTGTTAAAGGTGACACCTTGGAAGGGCATAGTTTGTTTTGGAAAGAAGGGTAAGTTAGCACCGAGATATGTAGGACCGTTTGAGATCTTTGAAAAGATTGGCCTTGTAGCTTATAAGTTGAGGTTACCTGAGGAGTTAAGTAGCGTGCATGACACATTTCATGTGTCAAATCTAAAAAAGTGTCTGATGGATGCTAGTTTGCATGTACCATTGGATGAGATCAAGGTCGATAAGACACTTCGTTTTGTAGAGGAACCTATAGAGATTATGGATTGAGATATTAAGAAGTTAAAACATAGGAAGATAGCACTTGTGAAAGTTAGATGGAATTCGAAACGTGATCCCGAGTTTAGTTGGGAACACGAAGACCAGATGAGAATTAGGTACACAGTTGTTCGTGGACCGAGTTATTGAACCTGTAGTTGGATACGGTATATTGGTGAAAATTCAGTAATCTTCAAATGTGACACTCGTGATTTGGACAGGTTAGCTTTACCTTTAGATATGGCTATGTGTTCATTTTATGGGATTAAGTGGTGTGCTATGTGATTATTATGTATGCTAAGTGGTTTTAGTATGTGCTTAAGATCATTTTGAGTTGTATGGGCATCTCATTTTGATCATGTTGTGGGAAGTGACTGGTATTCCATTTGTTCACATGCGGTGATAATGGAAATGATTGGCGTATTGTATGTAATGCTATGTCAAATATTTGGATTATTGTGTATTAAGCGTTTGTGGAAAATGTGTCATATTAGAAGAGAGTTAAGTGAGTGAAATATGAATGTTTGTGGTAAACTTTCTAAAAATAGAAAGTTAAATTTTGAAATGAAAGTTATTTTTAGAAAATGTAGTAAGTAACGTTTATGTAAAAAGGTTTACTTAAATTAGCTTAGGTTTTTATAAAAACTTAAGGTAATGTAAGTAATAATGTAATTAATAAAATAAATGTATGTATATTTATGTAGGGATCGGCCAAAAAGAAAAAAGAAAGAAGGAAAAAAGAGAATAAAGGGAATTATCCTAAAACAAGTCTAAGTTGATTTGGATTAGGAGTCTTAGGATAACCGCTAGGTCAAGAAAACAATTATTTCTTCCCCCTCAACCCTTATACAGCCGAAATTATCCCTCCCCCTAAACCCTTGGTGTCGATTTTAATGGTGGATCCAAAAACCCCCAAGAATTGTTGTTAGGTGCTAGCATCCAAGGTAAGTATGTTCATCCTAGCTAGATTTTATTATTCATGTAACCCTAATTATGATGGATCATTAGGGTTTAACACTTTTGTAATTAATGAGGATACAAGGCGTTCAGACCTTTGCGTTGCACCGGGCTTGTATCTAATTGTTTATTGCGTAATGTTTATATAAATTGTTGAGGTGATGGTGCATCCAATTCAAATGTGCCACGTAATGTTTAGGTAAATAGTTATAAAATCATTTGAGTTGTGAGTTGAGTTAAAGGAAGGTTAAACAGATATGGCTCTTTCCAAATAACCTTTATGAAAAAATGATATTCTACAAAAACTCAAAAGAAGAACAGTAATAAATATGCAATTTCTTAGACTATGTGTTCTATACATAATGCTTATTTTCGATTGTGGTTATTCGATATAATTGTTTCACTATGTCTACTAGACAGCTTCTATTTTAGCCAAATCTTCAAAATTACACTATGTCAAACACCCTATGAAACTTCACTCTTATAATATCACAATCTTCTAAATTTACAATATGCCATACTTTTAAATTTATACCAAAGTCAATCACTCTTGAAACATCTCTTATAATAATGCAACTTTTCTAAGACACCTCTATAAACTCTAGAGTATAATTAGCTCCACCAAAGCCGTTATAGGCATGGTAGTTTATTAAACGTTATAGACATGGTAGTTTATACAAAATTGAAGGCTTGAATATCCGAAACATATTACATATTATCCGGAGTAACAATTTTCATACATGATGGAATTCTATTGAACAGTATAAAAAGTTTTATCAACTTTGCTAATGTATTCCATCATGTCTTCTTTAAAGTTAATCAATCACTTAATCCTATCTTGTTCATCCTGATACTAAACCCTCCAACAATTACTACATGTAAAAATATATGTTATGTTTAGAATGTTATCCAAATACTTAAATGAAATGAAGCCACAAATATATTATTCTAAAAATTATTAATGATAGATAATAAAAACTTTTGGAATGGTTCTTTTTTTTTTCACATATGATGAAAACTTTCAGGTACTTTAAGACCAGAGCACTTCGATTGGTTCTTTATACAAGTTATACAACAATTAGATTCTATTGGTTAAATACATAACCGAATTTACTATGTGTTATAAATTATACATCCTGT
>BQNB010094946.1:6648-25992 GCA_026074375.1 Tanacetum coccineum
TATACATACATACATATATATATATATATATATATATATACATACATATATATATATATGTTAGATTGATAGAGAGAAAAAGGAAAGATGTGTGTATGCTTAGAAGAGAGAAAACACACACATACACACACACACACACACACACACACACTTCTTATAAGAAAATATAATAATGAATCCTCACCCCTCCATGGAAGTATGAAAGGTGTATTTATAGTCCAAACACAACTAAACTATACTAAGGGGGTGTTTCTTTTCTTCTCAGTGGGGAAGAGATGTAGGCCTAAACCTTTAATGTCTCTTAATTGAGAGACTTATTAACACTACACTCTCCCCAATAAGTGGCTAAATAAGACCTCCATATGTTACCACTTAATTTAGTAAACACCCCCTAAATAGTCTAATCTAGTCCATACGTGTTTAGCTATTTATGAACTAATGTAATTCCGGATAAGTCAACATATTTTAAGGCTAACAATCTTCCCCCAATATGTGGACATACAGAATTACTTACAACGATCCTAACAAATACAATTACAATAAAATAAAGTCTTCCAAAGCACTTCCAAAGCTGAAGATGTCTTCTGAGTTCTCCTGGTCTTGAAACTTGTACTCCAGCTTGGATCTTCATTGTCTTTACTTGTTTAGGAACCATTGTAGTATGCATGAGTTGGATTAACTTCCCCCCAATTCATGCAGCATTTCTTGAAAAGCTTTCTCTATAGACTCCTTTTTGACGAAGTTTCTGAATCAGCTTCCCCCTAAACCAACATCCCTATCTTGAGCAGATTCTGAAACTTTGATGTAGCTTCAACCATCTTCTATATGTCATTGACATGCACAATGGAATTTTGTAGAAGAAAAGCCACACCAAGTACTTCTGCTTTTTGTCATTGGGTCTTGGTGAATATCCGTTTGGGGGTACATGCGAGAAATCAACAACAATTCTTCTCGCGTATGCAATATACTTCACAAACCATACTAAGTAAAGTAGTATACACTACTTCCCCCTAGAAGTTGACATGGTAACCAAAGTACACATTTTCATATTCTGTAAGTTACTTAAAACATCCGTATAAATATGTAGTTTGATACATCAAACCGGAGACCATATGAATAAACATGCAGTAGCCTACAAGGTTATGATACAGACACATACTGAGGGCTAACCAACATCCACCAACCTGCCACTCTCCCTTACTGAAGTTAACCATCATGTGAGAAACATTGCGGAGTACATGTTGGCAAGGGAGAAGATGATGTGGAAGAAGGAGTACTACTGCTGGTGCTAAGTTAATGCTGCTAGTACAAAGGTTACAACTGCTCAAAGATTAAGACTGCTGAAAGAGTTTCTACTGTCAAAAGAGAATGGATAAAGACAAAAGAAAGGATAAAGACTGATTGGAGATCAAGATTACTTACGTGATAAGTATGAGTTATTTATAGAATAGATCATAGTGAATATTCTAAGTTTTAAGAATATATTATAAATCGACTAGGACTCCTTGGTGTATAAAAAGAGGTCCTAGGGCATAGAGTTTACTATCTAGAAATCTTTTGTTTTGATATCGTTATAGCTTTAAGGTTTTGTAACCCTAATACTAGTTAGAGTATTCGTATTAATATATTGAAGCTTTGTTTGCTAATCTATGTGTTCATTAGAATTACTGTTCTATTGCATATTCTTTTTATTGATCAAAGATTAGATTCCGCATAGTCTTTGATATATTTTACAAAGTTTCTACCATAGTTGTGTAGGATTTATCTTGCATAACTAAACCTTACATAAGCTAAGGAATTAAAGATCTATTCAAGTGGGATCAACAAGTGGTATCAGAGCTTGTTGAGAAGCTTTGAACAAGAAGAAACTGCTTTTACACATAAGGTCTGTTTGTTACAAAGAGATGGATCAAGACTCAGCACATATGGTGGCTGCTTTAAAAGTGCCTATGCTCAAACCAGGTGAGTATGAGCTTTAGAGGATGGGGATGGAACAGTACATCCAGATGATTAATTATTCTCTATGGGAAGTCATAGAGAATGGTAATGTACCTCCAATAACAAAAGTTGTTGAAGGCGTTGTGACTACAATTGCTCCTACAACTGCTGAAGAAAAGGCACAAAGGAGGTTAGAGTTGAAGGCAAGAAGCACTTTATTAATAGAAATCCATAATGAACATCAATTGAAGTTTAACTCCATCAAAGATGCCAAGTCATTGCTGCAGGCTATTAAGAAGAGGTTTGGAGGGAATGCTGCTACTAAAACGACTAAGAGGAATCTTCTAAAGCAGCATTATGAAAATTTTACTACATCTAGCACAGAGGTGTTAAATCAAACCTTTGATAGGCTTCAAAAGCTTATTAGTCTGTTGAAGATTCATGGTGAAAGTATCTCACAAGAAGATGTGAATTAGAAGCTCTTAAGAAGTTTGTCACCAGAATGAAACACACATACCATTGTGTGGAGGAACAAGCCTGAGATAGATACATTAAGCATGGATGATCTTTACAATAACTTGAAGATCTATGAACCAGAGGTCAAAGGGACATCAAGCTTAAGTACAAACACACAAAACATAGCCTTTGTGTTCGCAAACAGCAGTACAAATGGAGCAGTTAATACTGCTCATGGTGCTACAACTGCTAGCACTCAAGCTACTGCTGTTAATCCAATAACAATTGACAACTTGAGTGATGCTATCATCTATGCTTTCTTTACAAGTCAACCAAACAGTCCACAACTTGACAATGAGGACTTGTAACAAATTCATCCTGATGATTTAGAAGAGATGGATTTAAGGTGGCAGATGACTATGCTAACAATGAGGGAAATGAGATTCTTAAAGAACACTGGAAGGAAGTTTTCTGTAAATGGTACTGAGACCATTGTTTGATAAGTCCAAGGTGGAGTGTTACAACTGCCACAAAAGGGGACACTTTGCAAGGGAGTGCAGGGCTCTAAGGAACCAAGAAAACAGGAATAGGGAGAACACAAGAAGGGTTGTGCCAGTGGAGACAACTACTTCTAATGCTTTGGTGTCTTGTGATGGTTCTGGTTATGATTGGAGTAATCAAGCAGAAGAAGATCCAACTAACTTTGCACTTATGGCTTACTCTTTTACAAGTTCTAACTCTGAGGTATCCACTGATTTAAACTATTCATCATCTTGTTTGGAAAATGTTAAAATTCTTAAAGAACAAAATGAACAACTGTTAAAAGACTTAAGGACATCTAAGTTAAATGTTATTGCTTATAAAACAGGTTTAGAGTCTGTAGAAGCAAGACTTCTAGTTTATAAGAAAAATGAGTCTGTTTATGAGGAAGATATCAAGGTCTTAAAACGTGAGATTCATTTAAGAGAAGTAGCCATTACAGAGCTTAGAAGGAAGTTGGAACTGGCTCAAAAACAAAAAGATGAAATTCAGATAATAGTAGAAAAATTTGAGAATTCATCTTAAAACTTAAGCAAACTAATATACTGTCAGATAGTTTGTAAATGCAAAACATGTTTAGGGTATAATGTTGTTCCACCTCATATACAGGAAACTTTATGCCTCCAAAACCTGATTTGTCATTCTCTAGTTTAGAAGAGTTTACAAGTGAGCCTATAGTTATTAAGCCTATAGTTGAGAAAAGTGAAGCTAAGGCTAGTGAAGCAAAGCCTAAAGCAGTTAGGAAGAATAATGGTGCTCCAATTATTGAGGATTGGGTGTCAGATAGTGAGGAAGAAAATGTGTCTCAAACTAAGATTGAAAATAAAATAGCTAAGCCTAGTTTTGTTAAGATAGACTTTGTCAAAGTTAAACAAACAAACAAAACTGATAGGAAAACTGCTAAACAAGTTGAGCACAATAGGAAAAACAGTCACATTCCTAGAGGCAATTAAAGAAACTGGAATAATATGATGTCTTAGAGACTAGGAAGTAATTTCGAGATGTTTAACAAAGCTTGTTATGTATGTGGAAGTTTTGATCACTTGCAGGTAGATTGTAAAAAGGTGAATCAAAAACAGTTTCAAAATATAAAACCTATTTGGGACAATGCTCAAAAGGTAAATCATCAAAACTTTGCTAAAAAGACTCACCCCTATGCTAAAAAGAACATGGTTCCAAGAGTAGTACTAATGAAGTCTGGCTTAGTATCTGTTAATACTGGTAGACAAGTTAATGCCGCTCACTCAAAAACAACAGTGGATGCTGCTAGACCAATGTCATATCCTTCTAAAACAGCACATTCAACTGTTAAGAGGCCCATTCACAAGAATACAACATTTAAAAACAGTAATTTTAATCAGAAGGTTAATATTGTTAAGGATAAAAAAAGTTAATATTGTTAAGCCAAAAGCAGTAGTTAATGTTGCTAGGCCAAAAGCAGTAGTTAATGCTGCTAGGCCAAAAGCAGTAGTTAATGCTGTTTAGGGAAATAATATTAATGCTGCTAAGGCCTCATCTTGTTGGGTTTGGAAACCAAAGACTAAAATTTTAGACCATGTTTCTAAACACAACAGTGCATCAATCACCCTAAAAAAGTGGGATTATGTTGATGCACAAGGCAGATCCAAGTCAGTGATGGCTTGGGTCCCCAAAAGAAACTGATTTTCTTACCTTATGTGCAGGGCAATCCACAACAAGATTTGCAGGAGAAAGGAGTGATTGACAGTGGATGCTCAATGCACATGACAGGGAACATGTCCTATCTTACTGACTTTGAAAAAAAGATAAGGATAGTGAGGAAAAAGATGTGCCTCAGGCTAAGATAGAGAAGAAAGCTGTTAAACCTAGTTTTTCTAAAATAGAGTTTGTTAAATCTAAAGAGAAAGTAAAATTTCCTAGGAAAACATCTGTTAAACAAGGTAATCAAAATAGGCTGAAAACACATAGTCCTAGAGGAAACCAAAGAAACCGTTGTTGTAGTTGCTTGCTCCTCTTCATGAATAACAAGCCCTTTAGCTCTGGGTCTTGTGCTAACAGCTATAATTGTTGTTGCAATAGTTGTTGTTGTAAGTGTTGGTGTTGTTGTTATTGATTCACTTGGCTCTTCTATAACATTGGCTTTTTCCTGAACTTTTACACTTTTCAAAGTTGCAAGTGCTTGAGCCAAAGTGACTTCATCAACACTTAAATTCACATCTTTAACAGTAACTTCTAGTTTTGCTAACACCTCATCACCATCTAGAACATCTGTATCAAACATTTCTTCATTACCATACCTCCCCTGAGTTTCAAGAACCAATGTAATCTCTGCATCTTTATCAATATCATCAGTTTTTAAAAAGATTAATGAAAAAGATGTTGCCTAGTTATCACAGATGATTACAGTAGGTGTAGTTGGGTTTTCTTTCTAGCTACTAAGGATGATACTAGTGGCATTCTTAAGTCCTTTATAACTAGAGTAGAAAATCTAATAGATCAAAGGGTTAAGGTAATTAGGTGTGATAATGGAACTGATTTCAAGAATAAGGAGATGAATCAGTTTTGTGAGAGAAAATGTATTAAGAGAGAATTTAGTATAGCTAGAACTCCTCAACAAAATGGAGTAGCTGAGAGGAAAAATAGAACACTAATTGAGGCTGCTAGGACAATGCTAGCTGATTCTAAACTACCTACTACTTTTTGGGCTGAAGCAGTTAATACTGCTTGCTATGTGCAAAATAGGGTATTAGTAACTAAGCCTCATAATAAGACCCCTATGAAATTTTTCTTGGTAGAAAACCAGCTTTAGGTTTTATGAGACCATTTGGATGTCTGGTTACAATTCTCAATACCATAGATCACTTAGGCAAGTTTGATGGTAAGGCTGATGAAGGATTCTTTGTTGGGTACTCAATCAATAGTAAAGCATTTAGAGTATTCAATAGTAGAACTATGATAGTTGAAGAGAACCTGCATGTCCAGTTTAGTAAGAATACACCTAATATTGTAGGAAGTGGACTAAATTGGCTTTTTGATATTGATGCACTAACAAAGTCAATGAATTATAAGCCAATTGTTACATGAAATCAATCTAATGGTAATGCAGGTACAAAAGCATGTGATGATGCAGGTAAAGCTAGAATGGAGACAGTACCTGGCAAAGATTACATTATGTTACCATTATGGCCTGCTGATCCACCATTCTCTTAAAGTTCATAAAGTTCTTCTAATGTTGGATTTAAACCTTCAGGAGATAATGAAAAGTATGTTACTAAAGAACCAGGAAAAGAAGGTGGTGATTCACATAAAGATAGTGAAAGTAATGTTAACAACACTAACAATGTTAATGTTGCTAGTGAGTTAATGTTGGTATGTGGAAAAAAACAAGCATTGAAACTCCTGATGATTCCAAAATATGCCTCTTTTAGAAGTTATTGGTCCTATTAAGATGAATGAAGAAGATATTGGTTTTTGTAGAGGCTGCATGAACAATTTGGATGCATTTATGGCCTTATTTTAGTCAGGGGCTATTCCAGCTATAAGAGTACACAAAGTTCAATCCAGTTGAACAAATTTATGGAGGGACTTGACTTCATCACCTCAAACAAGAAGAGTGGGATAAGAATTTGGAAGAAACATGGTTTGACTTTTTATTTCAATTAACCCAATAGAAAACAAAAACAATAAAGGACCTTTTCAAAACTACCTTGTTTTGCTTGCTTTTTATACACAGGAAGAGAACCCAAAAAGGTTTATTAAATTCATGCATTGAGGATTCCCAGCTGGATAGAGGCTATACATAGAAGAGCTTCTACAATTCAAGTTACAAGAAGTTTGGACCCTGGTGGATTTACCAAATGGCAAAAGGCCCATAGGCACTAAATGGGTCTTCCAGGAAATAAAAAGGATGAAAGAGGAAATATGCATTATAAATAAAGCATTGGTTGTCAAGAGGTACATACAAGAATAAGGGATTGACTATGGGATGAAGTCTTGACCCGTGCAAGAATTGAAGCATTAGGTCTTTAGCTATGCCTCATTTAAAGACTTTATGGTGTTACCAGATGGATGTCAGAGTGCTTTTCTTTATGGTTAAGATGAAGAGGAAGTCTATTGTTGTTAAACCACCTGATTTGTGGAAGAAGATCCAGACTTCACTGAACAGACGTTATACAAAGTAGAAAAGGAACTTTATAGACTGCATCAAGCTCCCAGAGCTTGGTATGAAACCTTGTCAACTTATTTGTTAGACAATGGGTTTCAGAGAGGAAAGATAGACAAGTCTTTTTTTTATCAGAAGGGACAAATGTGATATTCTATTAGTTCAAGTGTATGTATATGATATCATTTTTGGCTCTACAAAGAAGTCATTATGCACTGAGTTTTGGAGCAAAAATGAATGCATATGAAGTTTCAGATGAGCTCTATGGGTTAAACTCACATTCTTCTAAGGACTGCAAGGGTAAAGCAGAAAGGTGAGGATGGTATTGTAAAAGTCAAGATAAGTATGTGACTGAAGATTTGGAGAAATTTGGTTTTACTGATGTCAATGGACTCGCAAGCACACCTATGGAAACTCAAAAGCCTTTTGCTCAAGGATGAGATGGTGAGAAGTGGATGTGTTCATTTATACTAGATCAAATGATATTGGTTCATTGCTGTATCTTACTTCTTCAATACCTGATTTATGGTTTGGTTAGTATGTGCCTGTGCAAGATACCAATGGGTTAACCCCAAAAGTGTCAACATCTTCATGCTGTGAAAAGAATTTTTAGATACTTTAAAGGTCAACCTAAATTAGGCCTTTTAGTCATCTAAAAGATTCATTTTTGATTTGGTTAGCATACATAATAGTGATTATGCTAGAGCAAGTTTGGATAAGAAGTCCACAAACAGGAGGTTGCCAAGTCCTTGGGTTGTAATTTGATTCTTGGCTTAGTTTTGCAAGAAGCAGGGGGGGACCGTGGTTTGCTATATTCCATAACAGAGGCTAAATATTAGCTGGTTCAATGTTGACCGTGGACAAGTGCTTTTGGATCCAAATCAACTTACTTGATTATGGGTACATTTTTTGCAATCACCAAGATCTTTATTTGATTTTAATACAGTACTATTTACTTAATTAAAAATCTGGTTTTTTCTTTCAAATAAAGCTTTATAGAGATTAGACATCACTTTTATTAAGGCGATTGCAATGAAAAGAAGTTTGATTTAAATGTGTTTTAAAATCCACTACTGATCAGAATGTTGCAGATTTACTTACAAAGCTTTTGATGTAAGCTAGGTTTCAATATTTTGTTGATAGTATATTAGAATGCTAATCCTTTAAATTTTATCTCTTTATGTTTTTGTATGAATTAGTACTATTATTCATGTTATTAAAAGTTTCTGCTGTTAAGTATAATTAGTGCTGCTAGTTATACTTAATACTACTGAGTTAATACTGTTAGTTATACTTAATACAGTTAGGTATAATTAATATTGTGATTATTGTAAAAAAATTGCTATGAATTGTATTTTCTTGGTTTTTGGACTAACATTTTGCAGAAAAAGAATTGAGAGAGTTGGTGAGAATAAAAACAGAAAGAGAGATGTGTGGAATAAAAACAGACAGAGTGTTTTAGTAAGAAAAAGAATAGAGAGAAAAAGTGAGCATAAAAATAGAAAGAGAGTTGAGTGATATAAAAACAGACAGAGTGTACAAGTGAGTTAAAGAATTAAGAGATAGTGAGTTAAAAATAGAAAGAGAGGACATTTAATTTGAATAAATATGCTGTTTGGAATGGAATTGGAGTTAATGCTGGTGACTCAAAGTTAATGTTGCTAAGCATAACTTACTGCTGCTGGTTGTAAGTTAATGTTGCTAGAGTTACTACTGCTGGGTTACTTACTATTGCTAGTGGAAGTTAATGATGTTAGGCATAAACTTACTACTGCTGGTGATGGTTAATGTTATTGAGGGTATTTTCATAAATACTTCGATTAAGGGTTTCAATCACTCATTTAATCGATTTCATTTAATCATATACTCTCTAATCACAAACCCTAACTTAATTTCATCATTCATTATCAAATCCTAATACAATGACGACCTTACAGTTTGCTGGCTACTCCAATGTTGGTTGATATGTTTTTTTATGTAAACCCGCCTTAATGTGAAGGGTTTTAAGCAGATAGTGGGATTTCTGATATGCAAATCTATAAGATATGCACTAATGGAACAATCCTACAGATCTATTAATTGGTGTCATTGATCAATTCTGGGCTACTGTTAAAGAGCGGAGGGGAAAAGAAGGAGGGAGGGAGAAAGGAAAGAAAACTATCAATGGGAAGTACAGTTTACAAAGCCGTAGTAGATGGAAAGAGATCACATTACTGAGTCGTTTGTGAGAAGGAGATCTTCCAACTAAAGAGCAGTTGAAGTATTGATTGTCTACCCAATGCTACTATCTTTGAACAACTTACACTCATGGGGTATGAGAAAGTTTCACAAAAACTTACTTTCTATAAGGCATTCTTTTCCCTTCAATGGAAATTCCTTATTCATACTGTTTTACATTGTCTAAGTGCTAAGACTACTGCATGGAATGAGTTTAGTAGCACTAGACATCTGCAGTCCATTGTTAGCTACAAACCAGAAGTTCAACTTTTCAAAGTATATTTTTGAAAGTATGGTGAAGAACTTAGAGAATGTGTTTGGTAAATTTTTGATGTATCCAAGATTTGTACAAGTGTTTTTGGAGAAACAACTGGAAGGAATGTCAAATCATAAAAGGATTTATGTTACACCCTCTTATACTAAGAAGATTTTTGGAAACATAAGAAGGGTAGGGAAAGGCTTTTCTTGGAAGAGAAAACACCCTTTTTATTTCAAAACACTGGTGGTGTACAAACGTTAAAAGAAGAAAATGGGTGAAGGTTCAACAAATCCCACTGATCCCTATCACACACCTACTATTATTCAACCATCAACATCTCAACTCAAAAGGAGAAACAAAAATACCTAGGAGGCCTACAAAAAGTACCATTGAGTCCCTAGTGCTAGTGGGTCTACAACAAATGTTAGCAGGATGAGGCTAATCAATGAGGAGATGGATCGACAGTTTTGGAAAGGGTTTGCACTACTACTGGCTTGATGCAGAAGCAAGAATAGGGATAACATCCATTAAAGACCCAATCCTAAGGCAACACTCAATGGATCTCCAAGGTTCCTAAGAAAAACTAGTTCAGGTTTTGGTGGTTCCCATGCGCCTAAGATACCATATGGATACAATTGCTCAGACTTAGGTCTGAGTATGTATCTAAACATTCTAATGATCAACTTGCTCGCAAGAGTGGTAACACACAAGTTGGTGGGTTAGACTGATAACTTAAAAGGAGAATTAATGGAAATTTGTACAAAATTGCAACAGAGAGTTTCTTGGACTGGAGAAACACAAAGACTGGCTCAAGCTCAAGAGGATTACAATGTTTAAAACTTAGAGTATGAAAGTTAGAGAATTAAAGGAGGAATCTAGAACTCACAGGCTCAAAAAGATTATCACAAGGTTGGGTGGATTTTATTTGCAAAGTGAATGGTTTCCTCTGATGATGCTAGTTTGGTGATCAGGAGGATGCATTCAAACAGGGGAGGAAAACTGATGACATTGATAAATATGCAGAGATTACATTGATTGATGAAACTCAAGGGAGGTATTGGTGATGATCTAATGTTTGTAGAGGTGTTTCTTTGATGATGAAAGAAAGAGTGTTTGCAGGACGGATTATGGATGAAAACAGAGATTAAATGTGGATTGAAAAAGGAAATTAGTATTGCTGGATCAGTTACTACTGCTGGTGAAAGTAGTTACTACTGCCAGTCCAACGGAAACTAAAATTGTTGATGATTTGACTCTTGCTAAGACTTTAATAGAGCTCAGAAGTGCAAAATCCAAAGTCAAAGGGGTTATGATAGGAGAGCAGAAGTGAATTGAGTGAAAATCTACAACAAGGAACAAGACTCAACAACTTCCATCAAAAGATTATAAAGGTATCATGGAAAAGAACCTGAGAAACCAACAAAGAGACAAAGATCACATCAATTATTAGGCATGATTGAGGAAGTTGCTCAAAAGACTTCAAAGCTCAAATGGTAAGCTTAACTTAGAGGAAGAAGATAGGCTTCGTAATAGACACGACAAAGAGAAGAAGAAAACCAACAGATTTGTTTCATGGGATATTGTGCATGCCAATGATAGATGCTGGATTATTCAATGCCCTCAACTAAATTGCAAGCAGAGAAGAAACAAGAGAAAAGTTGAGTATTGAAGGATGAAGTCCAAAGGTTGTTTGTATAACTCTTAGAAGATAAAAGAAGAGCACTTTGCAGCAATAAAGAGCAAAGAAATAAGAGGAACAAAACCACCACCTAAAGGCTCAAAAGGAAATACAAAGTCTACTTATCTGAAAAAACATGGCTGGATATAAGCACAATCAATTGAAGAACAAAAGCTTTGATGATATTCAGAAGTTATTTGACAAAGCTTAATAAAAAGGGTAAAACACATATGTAGATAGGAACAATAATTTGTGGTGTGAAGAATATGGAGTAATCTTTAACACACAAGAATTTAGACGGAGAGAAGTAGGGAAAAGGAAGGAAAGTATTTCTAGTGAGAGAGAACAGTAAAGAAAAGAAATGCATTAAACCTATGTAAAAAATACAACAACCAACCACCTCTCCAGGCATGGACGAGGTGTTATAATGCCCTAATGCGGTCGGGCCATGGGTGGGCTTAACATGGGCTTTCCATGGGCTTTTTCCTAACTGGGGCCTTATTAAATGGTTCCAAATAATACCTTAACGATTGTGGGGGCTTACGAACTGTTATTCTATGGAAGTAACTTGTGACTCGATACTTTCCTAGGATTTTCGTCTTATTCTGGTTAACATTCTCCCCCCTAAGGGAGGGTCACTCAAAATGTTTACAAAATCTTAAAACTAGCTACTATGCTTTTAACTTAAGTCTTGAGCTCGTTGTCTTTAACTTCATTCATTAACTTGTGAATTTGATGTAGTGATCATTGAATTTAGGCTTGTGCTTTGTTCCATTGGACTTGTATGTACTATGGGATCTTTGGCTTCTTGAGATCATCAACCAAGGGCATAATCTTCTTTTCCATCATCTTGTAAATTTAGCCCATCTTGTTGAACTTGTGACTTCTGGCGACATGCTCAATTTACCTTTCTTGAGGTGCTCGACTCTTTAAAAAATCTTTATGTTGCATCTTTCTTGAAATTCTTTACTTTTTAACACTTTCATCACTTTAAGGAAAAGACGTTCGGTATTTAGAGGTGACGGAAGGAGGAAACTTCTTTGAAAAATTTATTAGACTTTATTACTTCGTCACTTCAAAGAAAGACGTACCTTATTAGAAGTAGCGGAAAGTCTTTTGAAACATGTACTTGAGCTGTCATGAATGTCTTTATGTTTGTCGGTAGGGTTAATGTATATGGTGATGTTGTGGCTTATGAATCTGTGAGTCAGCTGGAACCAGGTATACCTCCATGGTCATCTTTAGTATCTGATTTAAAACAGTTAACAATAAAGTGGGGGGGAACGAATATGGCTTTTGTAATTCGCCCGTGGTTTGGTTTGGAGTAACCTTTCGAATCTGGTAAGGAATACAACCTGTGATCAGTTAGATTCAATTTAAGAAGAATCTCCTTGACAAGATTTCCAGCTAAAGTATAGAATCTTTCTAACACATTTGCATTAGATTCATCAAACTCAACATGTTCTCAATACCGAAATGTCTCAAAGCAGACAATACGATGAGAGTGAATCCAGAGTGAGTTTACTATCTCACCGATATTGAAGTAGAAAAATCGATTTTTTGAAAAGTCAATCGACCATGTCACTTGGGCTAAAGTGGTTTTTGTGGACACATCGAGAGTGTTAATCATTTCAAAAAAAATTCATCATCAACCGTTAATCTATATACTGGAACAGGTTTGATTCTTGTAGAACCGCACCATCGTTTCTTTCTAGTTGTCACAAGTTTGATTCATATAGAATCGTACAAGTCACCTACCATGAGCTTGTTTAATGTTGTCTTAAGCAGGATTTCCATCTTCATTGTAAACATTTAAATATCACTCGGATGTTCTGGCAAAATCACAAGGATAATGCGTAGGACTCTTAATATATATCTTGTTATTCACATTGTGTGACATAGCAAGCTTAATTTTGACAAGTGTCCTAGTGAGATTTATGGATGATCTCTTTTTGGCTCTAGACTCAATAGTAAACTTTGTTTTTAGTGATCGAAGGTCGGAGCAGACTGCCACCTTTTCAATATCAACCAACTCGGAGTGAGAAAGTCGATAGAAATGCGTTGTGTAATCCTCTCCGTGAGAAAATTGAAAACAAGAGTTTTGAGAGACCTTGAGTGGCTAGGGAGGGTTGTGTTATAGCGTCACTGGGTCCATGACTGTCTTCAATGTCAGGACAAACAACTTTCGTAGTTTTGACATGTTTATGTATTGACGTGTTTCTGCCCTTACGTGTTATGGAGGGCTTCTTTCTTTTCACCATTTATCTTACATTTCTTTTTAATTCTTCAACCCCTTTCAAATGCTTACCAAGACTTCATAAACTAACACCTTGTTGGGGTTTATTCCTAGTGTGTGTAGCTCCATCTCAGTCGGCAATTTATTCCCCGATTTCTCTACTTTCTCTTTGTATCATACCTAGGACTTGCTATACTATCTGTGGATATCCCTGGGTAGATCCCTCGTTCTGGCTGGATCATGGGTATTTGTGAATACCTATGCCTAACCACTTATACCTCATAAATTTAAGTACACTGTGTCGGTTCTTTTGGGTATTCATCATAAATCAAAAACCAAAATCATTGGAAAAGTTTCAATCAAAGTGTTTGATTAAAATATCAAAACATTTAAACTCAGAGGGGTTTTTCATATCACTAAAAGGCTCCCTTAACTTGTTGCACTGTAATCGTAGGAACTATTGCTATGTGTAGAGTGCATTGGTCCATTTATATGATCACATTCAGTACAATTAGATTCAGTTTAATCATAGTTTAAATCATATTTTCTCCCTTATCCAAAATGGTAATCCCTTGATATTTTGGATATCAATTGATTAAACGTTCGGTGGACAAAATGTTACACACTATCTAATAGGAACATTTTTAATGCTCCCACTAATTTTTGTGGGTATATAAGGACACAAGTGTGAGTTACAAAGAATTTGAAATTTTTGAAGCTTAACTAAGAAATTCTTTTGAAAATTTTATAATCGAGGCACTCCTTTATTATCACCATTAAGTCTACCACTCATATATATACAAATTCAACAAGATTAATATGTACGAGGTTTGGACCTGAATGATGAGAACTTATAGATAGAATCATTATGGTTCTTTGTAGCAGCCGATAGTTAGGTCTCTTCCCTTAGTTCTCTCCTTAAGAAGTTGTTCTTAGCTTCCCACTAAATCAGCCAATCCTTCCTTGAGTTAGATTCAAAACTTTTTTGTAAGGGCTGTATCTCAAGCAGGAGTCTTCCTTAATGTATTAAAGCCCAAATATCGAGCACACATAAATTAACCTTTCAATAATTTGATACCGAAACACAAAGTCAATAGTCCCGGATGAGAGGATGATGTGCATTTTTCCTCTTCAGGATAATTGATGTGATTTATAAATTGAAACACCAAAGTCAACCTAGTCGCGGATTTGTCCAATGATTCCCCTTTAAAATAGTAGAAATGATCACTCCAAAGTCAACTAAGTCTCGAAAAGTAGACATTTTTCCTAAGATATACTGACATATCTACTGACTTAAGGAATTATCATACCTATGTGTACCTCTTTTATCAAATACTTCTACTTCTTTTAAGAATAAGCTTAGGGATTGATCGTTTGAGGAAGCATTAATTGAATTAGAAAGAACTTTTCTCACATTTTAAATAATTATACTCCCAACACTTCCCCCTGGGGACTCAAATGATGCATTCTAACTAAAGACGAGATGTCTCTTCCACCATGTGATTGAAATAGTACACCTGAACGATTCAAAAAGGCCTAAAATCAAAAGAAGCTAACCTCAAAAGAAGGCCAAGGACACTATTAAGTATACATCTACTCCTTCCCCCTTGCTGGTTTCGACACCTCAGAATCAACAAAACTTTGTACGCACACAGATCGTGTTTAAAGAATTAGTAAGCTTAAATCTATTTCGTGAGAATCAACTTCAAGGCTTTTAAAACTATGAAAGTATTTCTAAGCATTCCTAAGTCTTTTACAAACTATGAGGTGCTGGCAATATTGATCGAATGTAGTTTAAGGCCTGAATTCACTAAGTCTCAAAGTGAAAATAAGTCCCTAAAGTTTGAAACAAATGACATCTATAGCCCTTTGTAGTTAATATAAATTAACTCCCCTTAAAATTGTTATCCGTCATTATCAAAAACTTTATCCGTTTATTCCGTGACTTATTTTGAAAGACCATTTTAAAAGATTATTTGATGATGCTTTCTTCCCCTCAAATAATGACCCATTTTCTATTTAAAGAGTTGTTGTCATTGTTTGAGTGGTTGAATTGTCTTTGAAAATCTTTTGTGATTACTGAAAACACTGATTCATTATGAAGATAACTTTTTACCAATAAAAATAAGATTTCTCTTATTTTGACAAAGAAATGCACTGACACGTACATTAATTTGTAATATAGGAAGCACGGGTTGTGATACAAAGTAATCACAAGCCTTTGCATGGTCATAAAGTAGACCATGCCCGAGAATAAATTCTCGTTATGAGGTCAAGTTTTCTTTTTGAAATACTTGCCTTTAAGATGATGACCGGGTTGCTATCTGAAATAATAGCAAGCCATTTGGCATGTTTTGAAAACATTTAGAACTTCTGCTCGAACTTCATTTACAGCCTCGTATCATTATTGAATGACATTTCTAAGATCGTAAATGTTATCGATTTTCAAAAGACATGTCATTATTACCTCTTTTTATATTTTCTCATTTTTTAATTTTTTCTTTGGTTTTATGAATTTTATATTTTTGTATTTTGTTTTTATAAAAATTTCAAAAAAAATGAAAAATCTTTTTGGTTTTTATAGTTTTAATATATATATACATATGATACAGGATATTTGAATAGGTACCACCACTATTCATCAATTTCATCTGCCAATTATTTCAGAGTTTTCGGCGTAAAACTCCGCATTCCCAGCTTGTTGATAAGAAATTTAATTCTTTCTCTGCCAAGTGCTTTAGTGAAGATGTCCGCTAGTTGATACTCTGTATTGACAAAGTAAAGTTCGATCACCCCATTCTCAACATGCTCCTTGATAAAGTGAAATCTGATGTCTATATGCTTTGATCTGGAATGTTGAACATTGTTGCAGCATAAGGCAATAACGCTTTTGTTATCACAGTACATTGGAATTTTATTAAATTCAAAGCCATAGTCGGTAAGCTGTGATCTCATCCAAAGGACTTGAGCACAACAGCCGTACAAAGCAATATATTCAGCTTCCGTACTAGATATCGCAGCGCTTTTCTGCCTTTTGATGACCAGCTAACAAGTCTATCTCTCAGGAACAGCATACTACCAGATGTGCTACGGCGTGTATCTTGACAACCAGCATGATCCGCATCTGCAAATGCTGTTAGTGCAATCGAAGAATCCTTCGGATACCATAGTCCCCGATTGACGGTTCCTCTTAGATACCGAAAGATCCTTTTGACCGCATGTAATTGCTTTTCGGTAGGCCAAGCTTGATACCGGGCACACATGCATATAGCAAATTGTAGGTCAGGTCTACTGGCTGTAAAATAAAGGATGGTGCCAATCATGCCACGATAGTGTGACGGATCAACGACTTTCCATTCTTTATCCTCATCCAGTTTAGATTTCTCCACCATGGGAGTATCCACTGAGTCACAAGAGTTAAAATTGTATTTCTTTAAAGTTTCAAGGGCATATTTTGACTGGTTTATAAAGATGCCTCTGGGACTTTGAGAAATCTATAGTCCTAAGAAAAATGAGATTTTGCCCATCATTGACATCTTAAATTTTGAACACGTGATTTTAGCAAATAAGTCACAAAGTTAAGGTGTAGATGCAGCAAAGATAATATCATCGACATATATTTGTACCAGAAGTAATTCCTTGCCTTCAATACGAATGAACAGAGTAGGATCCACTGAGCCTTTGGAGAAGTCTTGGGATATCAGGAACAAAGACAACATGTCATACCACGCGCGTGGAGCTTGTTTCAACCCATAAAGAGCTTTCTTCAGCTTGTACACGTTATTGGGGTTATCTGGATCCACAAACCCATTCGGCTGGCTAACATAAACCTTTTTCCGCAGATTACCATTTAGAAACGCAGTCTTCACGTCCATTTGGTAGACGACCATGTTCATGTGAGCGGCAAACGCGAGAAAAATCCTTATAGCCTCTAATCTTGCAACCGGAGCAAAAGACTCTTCAAAATCAATTCCCTCGTCTTGACGGTAACTACGAGCCACTAACCAAGCTTTGTTCTTTAGAATACCTCCCACTTCGTCTAGCTTTACTTTGTAGATCCACTTCAAAGTAATAACCATAACTTTATCTGGTCGGGGTACGAGCTCCCATACTTTAAGGCGTTCAAACTCATTGAGCTCTTCTTGCATTGCTTCGATCCAACAGGATTGAGTCAAAGTATATTTATACGTCTTGGGTTCAACAGCAGTAAGGAAAGCATCGTAGTAACAGAAAAGAGCTTGCTCGTGTAATTGCAGCCTTGTAGAAACTGGTCTAGCGAGTTCACCGATTATATTTTCAAGTGGATAATCCTTAGTCCATTTGCTATTGTGTTCAGAAATATGGTGATCCGGATGCATAGTTGTATGAATAATATCTGTTGATGAAGATTGATCAGAAGGAACTTTTGGAATTGGAATACCAAAGTACGGATCGTTATTCATGTGTGCAATATCTAAGTCATGATTGCCTTCTTCAACATCATTAGGAATGATAGGAGATTAAGTTTTGGGTGTTGCTTGAGAGTTACTTGGTGATGGTGCGTCTTGGTCAACTGTTGTTGAGGAAGGTGAACCGGTTGATGCAGCGGGTTCTGGAGCGACTACTTCAACAATTGGAGCAATAACTTCAGTGGCTGGGTGATCAACACTAGGTGGAGGAGTGATTAATTCATCAAACAGCGGTTGAAATAAAAGATCCCAATCACTTCTAGAAGGTGGTACAAATGGTGTTAAAGGAGAAGGGTTTGGCACGAGTCTTAAACTGATTGTTGCAGGAGTCGTTTCATGAAGTGCGGGTCCTGAACTGATGTGTTCAGAAGCCATTGCAGTCAGCTCATCAAAATCTACATGAATTGTCTCAATGATACATATGGTACGTCGGTTATAAATTCGAAATGCTTTCTTTGTGGGTGCATAGCCAATGAAAATACCAATATCAGCTTTCGGTTGTAACTTACCTAAGTTTTCACTACCATTTGTCGGATAGCAGAGTGCACCAAATACATGGAAAACGATAAGTCGGGAGGTTTGGCATGTAAAAGCTCATATGGTCTTTTGCCGTGACGAATACGTATGATGGAACGATTTTAGGTGTAACATGCAGTAGCAACTGCTTCTGCCCATAAGAATAATAGAGCTTTTGCATAAATCAACATTGTGCGGGCAGCTTCAATTAGCGTACGATTACGTCTTTCAACGACACCATTTTGCTGTGGAGAGCGAGCAACAGATGTTTCATGAGAGATGACAACCTTCTCATAATATTTAGGCAAAGTTTAATTAACAAATTCAGTTCCATTATCTGTTTTGATGCGTCGGACAGGTACTTTAAGCCGCACTTAGATCATCTTGAGAAACTTGATTATGAAATCTGGAGCTTCATTTTTTGACCTTAAGCATTTAACCCATGTAAACCAAGAGTAATCATCGATAAGGACGAGGATGTACTTCTTTCCATTAACACTTGCGACACACATTGGTCCACAAAGATCCATGTGCAAAAGTAGAGTTTTTCTTGGTTGGTGTCTTCAGATTTAGGTTTGTGGGATTTCTTCTTGCTTTTACCCATCGCACAAGCAGAACATAGATGGTCCTTTTCAAATTTTATCTTAGGGAGACCTCGAACAAGACCGTGTCTAGCTAAAGGGTTGATTGCACCAAAGTTCAGATGAGACAAACGTCGGTGCCATAGCCATGACTTAGTCTTTAAGACATTTGACAAGAGACATATAAGAGAGGACGCCATCATATATCCAAGAGACAGAGTATACATATTTTTGCCTCAAGATCCAGTCAATAGATCAACACCTTTTAAATTACGAATGAAGCATGTGTGTTGACGAAAAGCAACTTCAAGGTTCGAATCACAAAATTGCCCAA
>BQNB010094947.1:0-25992 GCA_026074375.1 Tanacetum coccineum
GGGATGGAAATGATGCAAGTGTTAAAATGACTTTTAAATTGCTGTGGTTATGTGTTAGTGTAAATTCATGGACTATTATGTGACTAATATGCATATGTGCTACATGTTATGTGATGTGATATTGATGTGTGAACTAAGTCAGGAGAGTTACTTGCGGATATCCATGACCTGTTTAGTAGAAGGAATTGTTGGCTAGTCAGGAGGATTACTTGTGGGTATCCATGGCCTGAGCTAGAGGGAAAGAGATTTGGTATGATCCAAGAGCGATTTAGGTCGTCTGATTGGTGTCTGAGGGATCGGATAAGTACGCCTACTCAAGTATTGGTTGAGGGATCGGATGGGTACGCCTACCCAGTATATGATTTGTTGGTTTGATTTGATTGGATTGAATTGCATGTTAGCTTGTATGTTAGTTAACATAATTGCCATGTAAATAGATTGTTTTATAATCACATTAATTCGGTTAAATTAATTTGGAATGGATTGGATATGTGTGTCTGAAAACCTATGTTTCTCACCAACCGTTGGTTGACGTATAACCATCATTTTCAAGTATTTAGCAGGATGAGGTTAAAGTTAGGAAAAGTGGCTAGATGGACCATAGGCAGCTGGCGAAGTTTAGTTATCTAGATTTTGTTATTTGTTTTGGATGATGTTTGCATGTCATGACGTTGGCATGAACTGCCTTCATTTCAATGGCAGGCACCTTTTGGATTTTTTTTGATGTGTTTGGGTATTTTCATGACACTGTGTGTCTATACCTTGTATTTTATGCATGTTCTAGTTTCTTTATATAGACGCCAATGTGTTGTGATGATTCCCTTTCTCTTCGCGCCTCGTGTTTCTGCCTTGGCTGGGTGTGACATGACTGAGGGGATGAGGCAGACTCTGGGTGATCCATTGAGTATGATTTACACTGGGGATGAGGGGCAGGAGTTATTCACTAGTCATGCATAGAGGAGGTTGTTTGAGATTAGGACGCCATTGGTTCGGGAGTTTATTTTGGAGTTTTTGATTACTTGTAAGATGAGTGATACGGAGATGGGGTTGGATGTTGCTGACACGTTATGTTTTTAGTTGTTAGGTGCTAGGCGCAGGATGACTTGGAGACAGTTTATTTTGGCATTGGGATTACATACTGAGGAGGAGATGGCAAAGGTTGGGTTTGGAGCCTATTGGCAGGGTAGTGAGAGAGTGATCCCCAACAAGGGGATCTTAGGGATTATTGGATGAAGATCTCGTCTGACAAGGACTTCTTGGGCCCTCTTATGTTTTCATTCGAGACCCTGTGAGGAGACTATGCCACAGGATGATAGCATGCAGTATTTCTAGCAGGGGGTAGGCGCCTGAGAAGGTGACTAGTGTCGATCTCTTCTATCTTCACAGCATGGACCGAGGGACTGCTAACGTCTTGTATCTATTAGCGCAATATCTATTTAGGCATGCTGAGGGGAGGAAGAGTGGTGATAGGCTGTCAGGAGGTCACTTCATTGGGCGTCTCGTAGCTTATTTTAGACTAGTTAGTGATCAGGGGTTGAGGGGTTTGTCAAGGGTTACCAGTGAGCTCCCGTTGATTGATTCATATGAGCTTGGGAGGCTCAACATCCATTTAAGGGTTGGCGAAACATGGTCTTGGGTAGCCCCAGGACCAGAGAGGCAGCCGAATGTTGCGGCTGGTGCCCCTGGAGCCGCTAAGGATGCTCCTGCAGCTGATGAGGGTGCTCAAGCTGATCCAGAACCCATGCAGGCACCTCAGCCACCACCACCCGCCCTCAGGACTATACAGCAAAGGGTCTCCAGGCTCGAGGATGAGGTGCAGGAGCTGTGACGGAGCATTATAGGGCTACGGGGAGATGTTACTAGATCGATCAATGATCAGAGCAGGTTTGCCACCTGGATGGTCAGTTGTATAACTCAGCTGATGGACGCCAGTGGTCGCACCTACCAAGCCTTTGAAAGCACTCTCGTAGGCAGCTCACATTTGCCCTACCAGAAATGCACCAGACGTAGGACAGGCAACGCTAGCACCTCAGCCCCATAGCAGCCAGATCCATGATCACTCGCTCTCTCTCTCTCACTCGCTTTTTGATCTTGTATACATATTTATTCATATCATGATGTATTTGAAACTTTTCATCTTTTGTTATATATTATGATGTGATGATTTTGGTTTGCTTGTGTGTGATAGAATCAAGTCTGGCAGTAAGTTCAGCAACATAGCTCATTGATTGGTTACAGGCTCAAGATTTCAAAGACCTTTGCATGAAAAAAGGGGTATTGACATGTGAGGAGAAGAATGGTTGGGAAGAATGAATATGTTTTGTCATTAATAAAACCTTAGTTTAAGTTGATTCTAAAATCGTTTTGTTTTAACCGATTTCTTTGTATTAATAGAGACAAAGTCGTTCGAGACGGATGAGTCCACGGTGACACCACCACCACCACCTCTGGGGGCTAGAATATCTATCCAACCCAGGCACCTATGCCTTTTCCATCAGAGGCAGAGGTCGAAAGACTTCTCGTCTTACCACCGCCACCACCATCACCACTCATCTTACTATTACCACCCTCTACAGAGGAACGCCTTGCTAGGTGTTTGGCCGCACCTGCACTTCCATCATCACCACTTCCTATAGTACCTCACCCATATGGTAGCCCTAACTATGTGCGTACACCTCTAGGATTCAGAGCTGCTATGGGTAGATTGAGAGCCTCATCACCATCCACTCACCATCCACTACATCCATCACCACCTCTACCATCATAACTATATTTACCACCACCTGTACCCACATCATCACTATTACCATTACTACCACTACCTCCACTACCAGCATCACTATTCATACCACCATCAGTTGATCATAGGGAGGACATTCCTAAGGTTGAGTTACCACCTCGTAAGAGGTTATGTCTGACTGCTCTCACATCAGGGTATGAGGTAGGGGAGAGTTTGACTGTTGCTAGACCTACTAGAGGTCATAGAGCAGACTATGGGTTTATCGGCACTTTGAATGCCAAGACCATATGTCAAAGAGCTGAGGAGGTCGGCTATGGCATTAGGGATGTCTAGGTAGAACCGACAGAGGCTGTTGAGGAGATGCCACCGATGACCCTAGAAGGGGTCAATGTTTGGGTGACCGAGCTTACTCAGGTTTAGGAGGAGGACACTCAGGATATTTATGCTATGATCGAGGATGCTCAGGACAGGCAGACTCGCATATCATAGAGAGTTTGATGTATTAATCAAGGACAGAGAGTGTCACTAAGAGACTGTGTTGTTGATAGAGCAGGAGGCTTTAGTATCCCGAGAGGCTTAGGAATAATCAGTGGGATTGAGTTTGGTAGTTCACCAGGAGCTATAGTCATATAGGACTCACACCCATATTTAGGATCATCATATCGCTTCACATGAGGCATTAACAGCGACATTGGTTGCACATGTTTCATTTCTATAGGGACAGTTGTCATCGGCTCTAGGATAGATTCAGGCACTCCAGCCTAGTGATTTGACCCATGCAGATGATCTTGAGGGTGCTCATAGTTGTGCCTAGGTTTACTTATTCATATCATGTTGTAGCTATATTTTTGTTAGCCGGCTAAGTATTATGGGTTTTATGCCCAGCTAGCACGATAGTAGGATTTGTATTATTTATTTCTTGTATCAGACAATCATGTATGTTTTCCTGTTATATATGATGTGTTGTATTATGTCATGTCGATCTTAATTATGTTATGTGTTGTGATCCCAGTCATGTTATATAATCACTATGTGATGTGATCTTGTTATATACATGTTGTACCCATGACATGTTGTGATGTTTATGAAAGCTCATGTATTTTATATTGTTGTGATTTAGAACAATATTCCACTAAAGAGAACCTCTATTGCTGCGGTTGTTGCCCTTATAACAGCTGTTGCGGTTGAGCAACTAATCAAAGCAAGAGTGTCTGCAGCACTTGCTAATCATGAAACTCTTCAAAATAGCATTAATGGTTATGGAGACGGAAGCCACAATGCTGACACTAGAATTAGAGGAATTGTACGCACTTCGCGTGAGTGTACGTACAAGGACTTTTTGAATTTTCAGCCCCTTACTTTTAAGGGTACTGAAGGAGTGGTTGTGTTGTCACAATGGTTCGAGAAGATGGAATCAGTGTTCCATATAAGCAACTGTGCTATGGATAACCAAGTTAAGTTTGCTACTTACACTTTCCTTGGAAATGCTCTAACATGGTGGAACTCCCACATGAAGACTGTTACTCAAGATGTTACTTATGCTATGGACTGAAAGACACTAAAAAAGATGATGACAGATAAAAACTGCCCAATAGGTGAAATCAAGAAGTTGGAAATTGATCTCTGAAACCTAAAAGTAAAAGGTACTTGTTAGAATAAATGTTTTCTTAACTTAGTACCGACAGTACAAATAGTTAGTACCGACATTTATACTTAGTACCGACAGTACAAAGTAGTAAGTACTGTTAGTTAGTTAGTACCATTAGTAGAAAGTTAGTTAGTATCGTTGAGAAGATATTTAAAAGATATTTATGAGATATTTGTAAAAAAGATATGTAAGCCTATTAGGCTTATCCTTAGTCTATAAAAGGATAACTGTTGGCATAGTTAGCAGATATATGAACCTAGAAGATTACAGATATACACGAGAGTTTAGCAAATCATATACAATATCATAGTTAGCAATCTGTAATCCTCAAGAACACTTTAATAAAGTTGTTATTCAGTTGTTCATTGTTCTTCTTGGTACCTGTGTTAAGATTCCGCATTAACACATAGTATTCATAGTCATTTATTTCTACATAGTCGTTGTATTGTATACAATCTTGGCTATCGTCTTTTATGGCTGCAAATACCATTCAGTTGAATCAGGGACCTTCAAGTGGTTCAGAGCTTTTAGAAACTCATGAAAAGAAGAACAGTTAAAAACCAGTTTTCATCTCCAACCAACAAAAAAACTAAACAATGTCTTAATACAAGATGAGGATCACCAAACACACCTCCCCAGCAACACAAAAACACCAACCAAAAAATTCTCATACAGTCTCAACCATCAAGCTGCCTATTCTCAAAAAGGGAGAATATGATATATGGGCTATGAAGCTGGAACACTATTTGGCTCATACAGACTATCCAATTTGGGAGGTTATCCAAAATGGGAATGGTCCTGTGTCAGTCACAACTGATACATCAGGACAACTTAAAATTTTGCCTCCTAAAACAGCAGAAGAAATAGTGGTCAGAGAAAGAGAAAGAAAAGCTAGGACCACCTTGCTAATGGCCATACCAGAAGATCATCTAGCTAAATTCCATAAGATGACTGATGCAAAAGAAATGTGGAATGCCATCAAATCCAGATTTGGTGGAAATGATGAATCCAAAAAGATGCAGAAGTACATCTTGAAGCAACAGTTTGAAGGATTCACTGTATCTAACACAGATGGGATTCACAAAGGCTATGAGAGATTCCAAGGTCTTCTTAGTCAGTTAGAGATTCATGGAGCAGGTGTATCTACTGAAGATGCAAATCAGAAATTTCTAAGATCTCTACCTTCTGCTTGGCTACAAGTTTCCTTAATTATGAGGAACAAACCAGGAATGGACAGTCTCAGTTTTGATGACTTGTACAACAATCTAAGAGTCTTTGAAAATGATGTAAAAGGCTCTACTGCTCAGCTTCCAACTTGCAAATGTAGATATGTTTCTGAAAAACACCAGCAGTACTAATTAATGATAAGTACCGCTTATTGGTGTTTCCAATGCTTCTGGTCGTCATTCAAAGCATGAACAAAATCATCTATTCCTTGCTTGCAAGTTCAAATCAAGTTGTCCTCAACTGGATCATGAGGAATAGACCAGGTTGATGAATATTTTCATGAAGAAATGGCCATACTTTCTTGACTTCTGTTTAACTTACCCTTTATTCTCCTTTAACCTTCTTCTTTTACCTTCCTCTTTTCCTCTTCTTTAATAAAGGAAGTAGCAATGATCTCCATTGAGAATAAAGAAGTTCTACAAGAAGAACTAGTAGAATGCTCTAGTTTGATGCAAAAGACCTGTTGGTTTTTGCTATAGAAAAACCAAAGTGGAATGCTACAACTGCCACAAAAAGGGCAATGTGTAAGAGAGTCTAGAACAAAGGCAGATAAAGAAGGAGGGATGGATGGAATTTGGGAAATAAAGATAGGAGCGACTGGAAAGAAGAAGAGTCTAAGCTATGGATGACAGTTGATGGGAATGTGGTTGACTGGACAAAAATCATCCAGACGATGATTGACAATTATGCTTTCATGGCAAGCAATAGCTTAGGACCTTCTAGTACACAGGTATGTTCAAATGAGTGTAAAGAGTCTTATGATAACCTTAAAAGACTATATGATGCCGCAAAGAGCGCAACTTAGTGTACTGCTAGCTTGAAATAAAGGCTTATTACTCAAGGGTCTTAAGAAGTTGAAGCACCAATTAGTTGCCCAATCAACAAGGTCAAACTTTGGTATTGAAAAAAACATTGAATTTATGAAAACTAAGCTTTAGATGATTTACAACGGATGTTCTAATATACCATAAAGACATTGTTGGCTAAAGCTCAAAAAGAAATAAGATCGATTTAGAGGTATAGTAGCAAATGGAATCATTTCTTCAAAAATCTTGGTTAAAATTATATTGATCATCTGACTGCCAGTGATAATTTAGGGTCGGATATGGTGACTACAGATATAGTGGGAATGTGAGTTATGAAAATGAAGTTTGCAAAGTGTTTTAAGGGCAATAAAACAGTTGATTTTGGAAAACCTACCTTTGCATAAAAGGCTTGCCTAAAAATAGTGATGAAAAGACAAGAGTACCCCCACCCATGACAAGACTTATTTGCCCTCTGGAACTGATATTGACATCGCTGATACAATACACATATGGGTTCCAGAACGTCTCTCAACTAAGTTGAAACTGAAATCTCAAGCACATGAATTGATACTGAGACTCGAACACTCGTTTCTGAACTTTTATGACATTAGTGTTAGACCAGGTTGTAAATGATCATATAAGAAGTTCAACCTAAGGTTTGGTTGATGCTCTATCAATGCGGAGTATGAATCAGATAGTGATGATGAGATGAGTGTGTACATATGAAGGACTTGATACACCTGTTTTGCTAAACAAGAAGTAAAAATCCTAGGGAAAATGTTAGAAATAGCTACACATCGTCAAAAATAAGGTTAACACAACGAAGTTGGGGAAATGGCGTTACTAAGAGCATATGTTTGTCTGTGGTAGTTTTAGTCATTAATTAAGAAATTTGTGATTATATGAAATTGGCGAAACAAGTTGATCTAAACAAACAAAATATGTCTAAGGGCATGAAAGGGGGCTGAGAGGAAACCAACATGGAACAATGATCAAAGGTAAATTCTACTCTTATTAAACACACAAAAATCAATTTTATTTCCCCTTAGCAGTCAATAAAAGAATGAAACTAATCGAGTTATACTGCTTAAAGCTAGCCAGTACTAACATTTTTTAGTACTGTAGACAAAAGTTAAAAACAAATAGTACTAACTAGCATCTGCTCTGGAAAGTTTAATACATGTTAAAGCCCATAGTGAATTGGTTGTTAGACCAGCAAATGTTTTTCACAAAACTCATTCACCATCATCAAGGCCTTTTAAAAAAACAACAAAACTAAGACTAAATTTTTCAAACCAAAAGGTTTATACTGCTAAGGTAAAAGAAGTTAGTACTGTTGGGGGAGAATGGGACACTGCTGTTAAGTCCTCAGCAAATTGTAAATGGAGAACACCAGGATACAACAATAATATTCTCTTCATATACAATGGTGGATCTAGCCTTAGAAACTATTCAACTTTCCAAAATCCATTAGGCCGGAGACTCAAGCCCAAAAAGTTGGTCCCTAAGAGAGGTCTAATCACTTTCTTTTAAAATGTTCGGGATAATTACATAGACACTATAAAGAATTAAGGAATTATTGATTCGTGGATGTTCATGCACATGACAAGGAACAAGGTTACCTTGCTGACTTTCACGACTATAATGGTGGCCTGTGGCCTTTGGGAGGTAGTAATGGTTTATTACTGGGTTTAAAGGGAAATAAAAATGGTAAGTTGATTTAGAGGATGTAAGCTTTGTGAAAGAACTTAGCTTTCAATTTTTTTCTGTGTTCAATATGTGACAAAAAGAACATGGTTCTGTTTACTAACTTGATGTCTTGTTTTGTCTCTAATTTTAACTTACCTGATGAAAAATCAAATATTTCTAAAAGTCCCGACATTAACAATAATGTACAGTTTGCTTAAGAGAAACCATTGTTCCTTTAGGAGGTTGGCTTGTTTAATTGCAAGGTACATTATGTGACATCTAACTTATGGCATAGGAGGTTGGGTCATGTTAATTTCAACAACTAAAAGACTTGGTATAAGGGAAACTTGTCAGAGGTTTACCTACAAAGCTTTTTCAAAATGACCATACTTGTGTTGCTTGTCGGAACGGGGGGAGGGAAAGCAAACACAAAGCTTCTATGTAAGGCCAAGTTAGTTAGCTATATTTAGCCACCCATACAACTAACTTCATATGGACTTGTTTGGCCCTAATATATTAGGAGCACAAACCATAAGACCTATTGTTTGGTTATCACTGATATTTTAGCAGATTTCGTTGGATCATTTTTCTTAAGAACTTAAGGATGAAAACTAGTTGCATCTTAAGGACTTTATAAGACAAATTAGAAACCAATTGAATCAAAGGTTTTAATTAAAACATATTAGATGTGATAATGGAAAGAATTTAAAAACAAGGATGTTATTGATTTCTGTGGGTTTAAAAGGGATCAAAGGAGGGGATACAGAATGCCAGAACTCCACAACAAAATGGAGATGCTAAGGAAGAACATGACCCTTATTGAGCGCAAGGACCAGGCTTGAAGATTCATTTTTACCTATACTTTTTTGGACAGAAGCCAGTTAGTAATGCTTGTTATCGTTCTAAACAGGGTATTAGTTGACCAAGCCTCATATTAGGACACTTTATGAACTCTTAACTGGTTACAACACCAATTAAGTTATATAAAACTTTTTGTGGTGCCATGTGACCATCTTGAAACACCATAGGACCATTTGGGCAGTTTGCTGGAAAAATTGCTAAGGGATTTTTGGTTGGTATTCTTTAAAAGCAATGCTTTAGAGTATACCACTTGTGACCCACAGAGTTGAAGAAAACTGCAATAAACTTTTGGAGAAATAAACCCACTGTTGCAGGAAAAAGGACCACATGGCTTTTTGCTTGATTATATTTGACTGATTCTATGAACTATCACTCTGTTAGATCAGAGAATCAAGCTAACATTCATGCAGGTCAACAAGAATCTAACCAAAATTCAGGTACAAAAGACAAGATTGATGCATGAGATTCTGAAAAAGAAGATGAATCTGATCAAGACTGCTTTGAACTGCCAATATGGCATTCCAATTCTTCAACAAACCCATTTGCTTCAAAATCAGATAATAAGATAGGAGGTCCAAGAGAGGAAGAACAAGTCTTTCTGGATGATCTTGCAAGACTGCAAAGGCAAGAAAAGGAAGCTAATGAGAAAGCTAAAGCTCTCAGGAAGAGTCTTGAACAAGAAACTAAGAACTTGGTTACTCAGGCAGGAGCTGCTAAGGTCTAAGCAGTATAAACATTTTTAGTACTGTTAGCACAACAGTAAAAAGTAGCGTATAACTTTGTTAATACCATTAATACCAGTTAGTACTAGCCAATGCAAATGAGGGGACTATCTCTTTCTGGGACACAATCAATTCCATAAGAAGATGCCTCTACAAATACTCCATTGAGGCTATTCATGAAGATACTACTTGATGGTAATCTTATACATGCATCTTATGATGATGAGGGTGCAGAGGCTGACTTCACAAATTTGGAAACAGTTGTGAATGTTAGTCCTATTCCCACATCCAAGAATTAATCCCTTTCATCTTCAGGACTTATCTCGAGATCAACATTCAGCGTCCAAAAAGAAGCAAAGTAAATAAAGTTCTGAAGCTTATGCTTTTGTTAGTTATGTTCAAAGCAATGGAGAAACACTCATAAGGACTTTCTCATTTGTTTATTTTGCATGTTTTCTATCTCAACATGAAACCCAAGAAGATTAGAAGCTCTTGAAGAAGAAAGTTGGGTTGATGCTAATCGCAAGAAGAATGATGCAGTTTTTAAATTTCAACAGGTTTGGATCTAGTAGATATGCCTTATAGGAAAAGGCTATCGGTACAAAGTGGGTGTACCAAAATAAGAGGCTGACAGAGGAGTGGTTGTCAGGAACAAAGTAGACTTGGTTGCTCAGGGACACAGGCAAAAGGAGAAGGAATAGACTTATGATGCAGTTTTTGCTCTGTGGCTAGGCTTGAAGCCATAAAGGATTTTTTAGCATTTGCCTCATATATGGGCTTTATAGTCAATCAGCTGGATGGTGTGAAAAGTGCCTTTCTCTATGGTAGATTGAATGAAGAGGATATGTGTCTCAACCACCAGGGTTTCCTAGATCTAAGTATCTGAGAAAGTCTACAAATGGTTTATTTAATTAAAGCTTATATGGGTTACATCAAGCTCCCAGCGGCTTGGTATGTACTGTTCCACTTTCTTAGTGAAGAAGATACAGAAGAAGAGATGGACAATTTAAAAACTTTCTTCCTAAAGAAGGACAACACATGATATAATATTAGTTCAAGTCTATGTGGATGTTATATCATCTTTGGGTATCTACAAAGCAGTCTTGGTGTGATGAGTTTGAATGGCATTGATGACGAGTATATTTCAGATGAGGTTCAGATGGGACGAGCACACTTTCTTTCTTGGGTCTACAAAGGTCAAAAAAAAACCAAATGGAATATTTATAAGCCTCGGATAAGTAGTTGCTTTGATCTCCTGAAGGCGAGGTTTGACTTTGCAAGTGTTAAGGATGCCAGTACACCAATTGAGACTCAGGGACAGCCTTTAGTCAAAGATCAAGGAAGCCAGTGATGTTGATGTCTCTATCTCTATAGGTTCAATGATTGGTCCTTAATGTATTGTGACTGCTTCTAGGCCTTGCCATTATGTTTGCAGTTGTGCTTGTTCTAGGTTTAAAGTCCACTTTAAAGACTCTCTTTTAAGTGCTGATATAAAAGAATTTTTTAGCGTACCTAAAGGGCCAAACCAACTGGGCCTTTGGTTCCTAGGAGAGCTTCATTTGACTTGGACTCCTATAGGTAGGGATTATTGCTCTGGAGCAAATTTGACAGGAAATCATAACAGGAGGTTGGCAATTTTTGGCAGGGACTCCTTACTTGGCAATGCAAAAAAGCAAACCATTGTGGCTACTGCTACAATAGAAGCGAATATGTTGTTGCTGCAAGGTGCTGCTGGGCAAGTCGTAAGGATTTCAAAATCAATGTTAGACTATGGGTTCACCTTTATGAAACAAAGATTACATTGATAAAGATAAGCACCCATAAGCATTGTAAAGCATCCAGTTATCATTCGAAGACAAAGCTATATTGCAATTAGGGCAACACTTTTACGAGATGCTTATGAGAAAGAAACTCGTACAGGTGCTAAAGATCCACTACTGAAAGAAATGTAGTGATCTATACCAAGGCAGTTGATGTTAGCCGATTTGAGTCTTGGGTTTCAGTTGGGATGATAACTCCATAAGTACTTTGGTTAAAGGGAGGCAACATAAAGTATTGTCTACAAAATCATCTTATCTCATCATCATATCATCTCTCTCACTCACACACATAGCTATGAACTCTCAACGTGAACTAAACCATTTTGCACCACCTTTCTACACATCAAGAATCAACCACCATCATGCAAGCATAACTAATCGTACCAACAAGTGGTCCGTACACTTTCCGGTAAGAATTCTCTTGTGAAGCATTTTGAAGACATGAGATTATGTAGACCATCCAAAGAGTATTTGCAAGGTGTGGTTCGGGATCCCACCAAGAGACGCGTCTAGTATGTTTGACATCAAAGAGGATGCATTACCATTGGAGCGGTGTTGTGATGCCATGTTACAACTGGTTTTCGTTATGGTTGGATGTAAAGAGAAGGTCACGGTATGTGTTTCACATTATCAACTAGTTTAAAGCAAGCAATTTCAAATTAGAGATTAAGTATATTTATAAACTATGTACTTCTATTAAGTAGAAAATATTCAGCAATTAGTTTAGTGTTGTTATAGTTGTTAGTTTTTGGACGTATGGATCAAATTAGCTAGAAGTGATTTGCTTGTCAACGATTTAATAAGATTTAGAGCTGTTACTGCGAATAGTTACTGTTGTGTGCTAAAGCATTTCTATACTTACATTGTTCATTCTTACTTTGGACAAAAGTTTAGTCCCGACGATGCAAAGTTAGTACCGCTGTGGCAAAAGTTTGTACCGCTAAAAGAGTCTGTGTCGAGGAGAAAAAATACCGGCCAAGGGGTACAAAGTGTGGTAAAATTGGAAACGTTTTATTGAAATTAGGTCTCTTAAACCTCTAAGAATCCATTCTCAATTGCACAAATACTCAGAAATCTCTCTAACTGAAATTTTTCTTTACAAGCTACTCTCTCTTACCGCGATTCTCTTTTCTAAGCCAACATGGGCAGTTCTTGAGGTCTGTTAAGACAACATGATCGCATACTTGGAAAAGACTGACGGAATAATGAGTTTCATAAAGTCATTGATTTCTTGGAGAAGGTTTTATTTATCATGCGTAACTGTAAGTCCCCTGTTTGTTCGACCACCATTCGTTTAAACAGTTTTGGACGTCTGCTAATCCAAAACAATCAACAATGTAGGCAATAAAGCCAAAGTAGCTGGCAAACTTGTGTCTATTCTGAGCATCAATCGAAACTGATCTTATTTTGTAGATGCTGATGGGATAGACTCAATTACCAAATCAAGCTATTTTGATGCTATTCAGCGTATGGGATATGAAGGGGATTTATCGTGTTTAAATTTAATAAATCTTTGTTTTCACCCCCAATGGCGGATTTTTATTTCACATAATTAATCATTGTTTTGTGTTTAAGATTTCAAAAGTACTCTCTTAGGATCAAATTTACAAAATATTGCCACTGCTGTAATTTGTTTAAACAATAATCAAAAGTATAATTTTTCCAAATTGATTTTTAATGATATGCTTAGACATCTAGAGGCTAAGAAGAAGTTTGTCATGTATCCTCATTTTATTTCTATATTTTTAGGTAGAAAATTAGCTAATATATCTGTACCTTTAGATCACTTTCCTGTAAAATAGTTTAACTAGTAAAGTTTTTTTCTTTTTTGAAATATAAGGGCAAACATTTCTTCAGGCAAAGTTTTTACACATTTGTTTGGCTACTACTGTTGGTCCAAACCGGACCAGGATGAGGGTGCTTCCGCAAAACGACTATTAATGAACAATTCATCACCTCCCCTGCTCACTAGTGAAAGTACCTAATGAGTCAAGGCCTGACTCAATTTTGACTCAAACTAGTGAAAGGTACCTTTTGAGCAACAAACCTGCCCCTCACCCAAGCCCTTTACCCAGACCTTCACCAAGACCTTCTCCACTCCTATTGTTCTGTTTTTAATCCCAGAAACCTAACTGGAGAGAATCCTTGGGATCATTCATCCAGTGTACATCCTTTCAGGGAGATGAGGATGATGAATGATCTTCCAAAATGTCTATGATCTTTGTATCTCTTTATGTAAACAGGTTTCAGATCAAGCCAAAAAAAGAAATCAAACTCTTGAAAGGCTAGATCACAACAAAGCTCAAAAAGCACGCTAAACCTTCCATCAAACATCATAAGGAATATTCTGAAGAGTTTATTGCCGCAAAGATTCCCAAGGAACGCGCTTCTTAAAGAAACATAGGGTGCACAAAAAGTATGTATCCAAACAAGGGAGGAAGATTGCAAAAGGAGAATCATCAGTTCAAAGAGATCATCTGTTTGATGTAATGCCTGAAGATGACATTGATCACATGGAAACTGAACAACTGAAAAGTGAAGGGAGGATAAGAGAAGTGGTGGATGAAGACAAAGAGAATGATGAGTTAAGATTGTGCTTGACAATAGCTCCAGATGAGGACAAGGAAGTAGATTATGAAATTCTTGACAAGAAGTATCCAATCATTAACTGGAAGACTGAGAATCTTAGCTCTAAACCACAGTTTGATGAATCAAAAAGATCAGAAGAAATTAATCTGAATGTGGTAACAAGAAGTATGGTTAAAAAGGATCCATTCTAGTTACATTGATGTCTGAGTGCTTTCAGTGTTTGCAGAGAAGATTAGATGTATAAATAAATATGAATGGACGTATATCAAGATAAGATTCCTGAAGGTTTTGATAAAGTTCTTTGGGGAGATTTGAGTTATGTTCAAACCGTGTATGAACAATAAGACGTTTGGAAACTTACAGATGAATGGATGTAGTCAGTTGGAGCAGACAGTTCTTTTAGGGGTCCACACTTTGATGACTGATGACAGGTTAGTTGTTCCCTGCCTAATAAGAGAAGAAGTATCCTTTGAAAAAGGAAATACTGGTGCAAATGCTAAAGCTAAATTGGAGTCTGAAGAAGAAAAGTATAATGGCATTAAGAATTGATTAGATTTATAAAGAAGATATTGCTGATTTAGATCTAAAAAAATAAGACTGATGGAAGTAAGAAAGGGATTGAGTGTTGCTAACCACACATAACAAATGGTTCTCAATTCACCATGCTTAACGGCATAAGAATTGGCTAGTCCACAAGCAAATGGATTGAGGTAAAGATTTATCAATCCGTTTATGGTTTTACAATTTACCAAAAAGATTGTAGGGTAATTAACTCACTGCTTCTGGTGAAGGTTGGCTAGTCCTAGATCAAATGTTCTTGGTAAGACTACTCAAATCTGTTGATATTCTGATAGTTTGCTAAAAACTATATGGTTTATCAAAAGCACCCTGTTATGACAATGATGCATTGGCAAGTCAAACACAAATGGTATTTGGTTTAAAGGACAAATAATCCATTGATGGTTGACAGTTTTACTAAAATTATTTGGTAATTAACTCACCATTATTCTTAGATGAAGAGTTATTACCCATAGCAAAGGCTATGGGTAAAGGAACATTCAAATCCGTAATGGCGTTGGTTTATTAGGTTTGCCAAAAACTACAAAGCCAACTTCGTTGGATTTGCAGTAGGTAAAAGATGTTGCTAAAGTAGCTGAAAAAGAAGTTGCTTAAAAAGCTGAAAAGACAATGTTGTGCTACCTGTTACTCAAGATGTTACTTATGCTATGGACTGAAAGACACTAAAAAAGATGATGACAGATAAAAACTGCCCAATAGGTGAAATCAAGAAGTTGGAAATTGATCTCTGAAACCTAAAAGTAAAAGGTACTTGTTAGGATAAATGTTTTCTTAACTTAGTACCGACAGTACAAATAGTTAGTACCGACAGTTATACTTAGTACCGACAGTACAAAGTAGTAAGTACTGTTAGTTAGTTAGTACCGTTAGTAGAAAGTTAGTTAGTACCGTTGAGAAGATATTTAAAAGATATTTATGAGATATTTGTCAAAAAGATATGTAAGCCTATTAGGGTTATCCTTAGTCTATAAAAGGATAACTGTTGGCATAGTTAGCATATATATGAACCTAGAAGATTACAGATATACAAGAGAGTTTAGCAAATCATATACAATATCATAGTTAGCAATCTGTAATCCTCAAGAACACTTTAATAAAGTTGTTATTCAGTTGTTCATTGTTCTTCTTGGTACCTGTGTTAAGATTCCGCATTAACACATAGTATTCATAGTCATTGTTTCTACATAGTCATTTGTATTTATACATCTTGGCTAGAATCCTTTATAGGCTGCAAAGATCCATTCAGTTTAAAGGACTATCAATTGTTAGGATTAATGTTTTCTTAACTTAGTACCGACAGTACAAATAGTTAGTACTGACAGTTATACTTAGTACCGATAGTACAAAGTATTAAGTACTGTTAGTTAGTTAGTACCATTAGTAGAAATGTTAGAGTTTAGTACCGTTGAGAAGATATTTTAAATGATATTTAAGAGATATTTTAGATCAAGGTATGGAAGCCTATTAGGGTTATCCTTTAATATATAACAGGATCACTTTTGGCTTAGGAAGAAATAGTACGATACAGACGAATATACAAGCTTAGACAAAAATCATATACAATATCAATAGTTAGTTATCTGTATCCTCAAGAACACATTAATAAAATTGTTTTCAGTTGTTCATTGTTCTTCTTAGTAACCTGTGTTAGATTCCGCATTAACACATAGTATTCTTAGTCATTGTTTCTTCATAGTCATTTGTATTTATAATCTTGGCTATCATTTTATAGGCTGCAATGATCCATTCAGTTTTTAAAGGACTATCAGTGGTATTCAGAGCTTGAGAAATCCTGAATAAGGAAAGAACAGATAAAAACCAGTTGTAGTTATTCATCTCCAACCAAACAAAACTAAACATGTCTGGAACTCATGAGGATATCCACAACCACCACCTCCAACCATCAAACACAAACAAACACCAAACAACAAACTCCTCATACAATCTCAACCATCTAGTTGCTATTCTTTAAATATGGGAGATTTTGATATATGGGCTATATAAGTTGGAGCACTATTTTTTTCTCATTACAGACTATCATATTTGGGAGGTCTCCAAGGTGGGAATGGTCCGGGTCTTGTCACAAATGATACATCAGGACAAATTAAAATTTTGCCTCCTAAACAGCAGAAGAAATAGGTGGCAGGAGAAGAGAAGAAAGCTAGGACCACCTTGCTAATGGCCATACCAGAAGATCATCTAAGCTAAATTCCATAAGATGACTGATTGCAAATGAAATGTGGAATGCCATCAATCCAGATTTAGTGGAAATGATGAATCTAAAAAAGATTCGCAGAGAGTAATCTTGATGCATCAAGGCTGTGATGGATTCACTGTTTCCAACACAGATGGGATTTTCAACTAAGGCTATGTGAGATTCCAAGTATTCTCATCGTTAGAGATTCATGGAGCAGGTTGTATCTACTGAAGGTGCAAATCAGAAATTGCTAAGATCTTACCTTCTGCTTAGGTTTCTATGTTTCCATAATTTGAGGAACAAACTTAGGTATGGTCTGTCTCATTTTGGATGACTTGTACAACAATCTGAGAGTCTTTGAAAATGATGTAAAAGGCTCTACTGACTTCTTCTTCCAACTTGACAAAATGTCTGAATTGGTTTCTGTGAAAACAACCAGACAGTAAATTATGATGTTTTGTACCGCTGATGGTGTTTTCCAAATTCTTCTGTTCATAATTTCCAAGAGGCCTTGAAAAACATCATCACATTCCTTGCTTACAAGTCAATTAAAGTTGTCCTCAATCTGGATCATGGGACTTAGGGACGAGGTTGATGAAATATGACCTTGAAGAATATGGACTTAAAATGGCATTAAGTGGCAATGCATCTCATGAGAATGAAGAAGTTCTACAAAGGGGAGAGACTGGTAGAAAAGCTACAGAGTTTGTTGCATAAAGAACCTGTTGGTTTTGATTAATAAAACCAAAGTGGAATGCTACAACTGCCACAAAACAGGGCATTTTGCAAGAGAGTGTAGAACAAAGGAAGATAACAGGAGGAGGGATGGATGGAATCCTGGAAATAAAGATGGGAGCAGAACTGGAAAGAAAGAAGAGTCTAAAGCATTGGTGACAGTTGATGGAGAAAGTGTTGACTGGACAACTCATTCAGAAGATGATGAAAATTATGCTTTCATGGCTAGCAACAGCTCAGGATCAGACACACAGGTACCTTCCTGTTCAAATGAGTGTAAAGAGTCTTATGCTAACCTTAAAAGACTATATGATGCTCAGAGAGAGCAACTTAGTGATGCTAGCGTAGAAATAAAGGTTATAATCAGGTCTTAAGAAAGGTTGAAGCATAGTTTGTTGCCAATCAACAAAGGTCAACTTTGGTATGAACAAAAAATCAAATTTATGAAAATAGATTTAGATGATAAAACAGATGTTCTAACATACCATAAGAAATTGTTGGCTAAAGCTCAAAAAGAAAAAGATGATTTAGAAGTAATAGTAGACAAATGGAATCATTCTTCAAAAAATCTTGGTAAAATTATAAATTATCATATGAGTGCCTATGATAAATTTGGGCTCGGGTATGGTGATTACAGATATAGTGGGATTTTGAGTTATGAAAATGAAGTTTTGCAAAGTGTCTTTAAGATCTTGAGTCCTGTCCTCTTCAGTACCGACGATCTCTCTCTTCTAAGCAACATGGCTGCTCTTGAGTCCTGTCCTAAGCATAACATGATTGCATACTTGGAAAAGACTGAAGGGAATGTCGAGTTTCATGAAGTCATTGATTTTCTTCGGAGAAGTTATATTTATCATGCGCTCACTGTAAGTCCTATTGTTTCGACCACATTCGTTGAACAGTTTTGGACATCTGCTAAGTCCAAAACAATCAACAATGTTAGGCACATAACTGCCAAAGTAGCTGGTAAGTTTGTGTCTATCTCTGAGGCATCAATCCGAACTGATCTTATTTTTGATGATGCTGATGGGATAGACTCATTACCAAATCAAGCTATCTTTGATGTTATTCAGCTTATGGGATATGAAGGGGATTTAACTGTGTTTACATTTAATAAAGCTTTGTTTTCACCCCAATGGAGGTTTTTATTTCATATAATTAATCATTGTTTAAGTTCCAAAAGTACCTCTTGGGATCAAATTCCTACAATGATTTTTGCCATTGCTGTACTTTGTTTAACAAAACTAATCAAAAGTATATTTTTCCAAATTATTTTTTGATGGTAGTGCTTTTAGACCATCTAGAGGCTAGGAAGAAGTTTTGTCATGTATCTCGTTTTATTTGCTAATATTTTTAGGTATAGAAACTTAGCTAATTTGTGTACCTTTAGATCAATTTCTAATAAATAGTTTAACCAGTAAGTTTTTCTTTTATGATAAAGGAAGGGGCAAACATTTCTAGGCGCAAAGCTATACCTTTGTTTGATACTATGTTTGTCCAACCAATCAGGATGAGGGGTGATTCATCAGAAAGACTAAATCGATGAACAACCATCACCTCTTGTCCTACTAGTGAAGTCCCCAAAGAGTCATGCCTGATCATTTTCTGGCGCAACCTAGTGAGGGACTCTTTTTGACACAACTGACCTTCCCCAAAGACCTTCCCCCAGACTTACAAAAACCTTCACCCTACATCTATTGTTCTGATTCAATCCAGAAACCTACTGGTGAGAATTTCTTGGAGTTCATTCATCCAATGATACATCCCTTTCAGGGAATGAGGATGAACAACTGGACTCTCCAAAAATGGCTATGATCTTTGTATCTCTTTATGTGAGAGGTTTCAGATCAAGCCAAGACAAATCAAAACTCTTGATAAGGCTAAGATCCAAAGCTCATGAAGGCAAGCTAACTGTCAATCAAACATCATAAAGCATTATATGAAGGATGTGTTCTTATCTGCAGCAAAAGCATTACAAGGAAGAGTTTCTCCCAAAGAAACATAGGGTTGCACAATGAGTTGGTATGCCAAAACAAGGGAGGAAGATTGCAAAGGAGAATCATCAGTTTCTAAAGAGATCTTGTTTGATGTTTTATGCTTGAGAATCTTCAGTTCAAAGAGATCCTCTGTGTGATTGTAATGACTGAAAGATAAATTATCACATGGAAACAAAAAATGATCAAAGTGATGGGAGGACAGAGAAATGCGGGTTGGACAACGGAGTATTTCTGAAGTTTAGACTTAGTACTGAAGATGTAGTTAGTACTGACAAGGAAGGAGTTAGTACCGACTTTGAAAAAGTTAGTACTGACAGGCCAATAGTTAGTACTGACGGATCTAAAGTTAATACTGTTAAGCCCATTGTGAATGGTGTTAGACCAGCAAATGTTTTTCACAAAACTTCATTTCACCATTCATCAAGCTTCAAAAGAACAACAGTACTAAGAAACCATAAATTTTTTCAAACAAAAAGTTTTATGATAAGGTAAAAAGAACGTTAGTACTGTTGGGGGGAAATGGGACACTGCTGTTAAGTCTAGAAGGTTGTAAATGGAGAACAACATGTACAACAATAATATTTCTCCAAATTACATGGTGGATCTTAGTCTTAGACAGTATTCAACTTTCAAAGACACTAGGCAGACTCAAGCCCAAACAGGCTTGGGTCCCTAAGAGAGTCTAATCTCTTTCTTTAAATGTGCAGGATAATCCACATAGAACTCTAAAGAATAAAGGAATTATTGATAGTGGATGTTCCAGGCACATGACAGGGAACAAGGCTTACATGCTGATTTCATGACTTTAATGGTATTGGCATGTTTGCCTTTGGAGGTAGTAAAGGCTATATTATGGTAAAGGGAAAAAAAAAATGGTAAGTTAGATTTTGGAGGTATGGTAAGCTTGTGAAAAGAAATCTAGCATTTCAATCTTCTTTTCTTGTCAAAAATGTTGTGTCAAAATAAGAAACAAGGTTCTGTTTACTGACTTAATGTCTTGTTTTGTCTCCTGGATTTTAATGTTACCATGATGGAAAAATCAAGATTATTAAAGTCCCCAGACAAAACAATATGTACAGTTTAATGTAGAGAACATTTGTTCCTTCTGGAGGTTTGGCTTGTTTTAGTTGCATAAGGCTACAACTGATGAATCTAATCAAATGGCATAGGAGGTTTGGGTTATGTTAATTTCAAAAAAAATAAACAGACTTGTGAGGGGAAAACCTTTTCAGAGGTTCTTTACCTACAAAGCTTTTTCTAAATGACCCACACTTGTGTTGCTGTGTTAGAAAGGAATAGCAAAACACACAAGCTTGTTGTAAGGCCAAGTTAGAAGCTCTTTAGCACACCCTACATACTTTTCATATGGTACTTGTTTGGACCTATATCTGTCAGGAGTTTAAATTCATAAGATACCTTTTGTTTGGTTGTCTCTAATGATTTTAGCAGATTTAGTTGGACATTTTTCTTAAGAACTAAGGATGAAACTAGTGCAATCCTTAAGGACTTTATAAGACAAATAGAGAACCAATTGAATCAAAAGGTTAAAACTATTAGATGTGATAATGGAACAGAATTTAAAAACAGGGATGTTATTGAATTCTGTGGGTTAAAAGGGATCAAGTGGGAATACAGCAAATGCAAGAACTCACAACAAAATGGTTTTGCTAAGCGAAGACTAGGCCCTTATTGAGGCAGAAGGACCATGCTTGCAGATTATTTTTACTAACACTTTTTGGGGCTGAAGCAGTTATACTGCTTGTTATGTTCTAAATAGGGTATTAGTGACCAAGCCTCATAATAAGACACCTTATGAACTTTTAACTGGTAAGACACCAATTATAAGTTATATAAGACCTTTTGGGTGCCATGTGACCATCTTGAACACCATAGACCACTTGGGCAAGTTTGCTGGAAAATCTGATGAGGGATTTTTGGTTTTGGGTATTTCTCTACAAAGCAAGGCTTTTAGAGTATTACAATTTAGAAACCAAAGAGTTGAAGGAAAAATGCACATAACTTCTTAGAGAAACAACCAATGATGCAAGGAAAGGACAAACTTGGCTTTTTGACCTTGATTATTTGACTGATTCTATTAATAATCTTCTGTTAGATCAAAGATTCAAGCTAAAATTCATGCAGGGAGGTGTCAACATAGAATCTAACCAAATATAGGTACAAAAGACAAAATGATGGCAGTGGGGGGAATTAGCAGGGGATTCTGAAAAAAAAAGAAGATGAATCTTGCTCAAGACTGCTTTGAACTGCAATATGGCAGTCCTTTTCTACCACAAACAATTTGCTTCAAAATCAGATAATAGAGAGGAGGTCCAAGAGAGGATAGAAACAAGTCTTTTGGATGAATCTTGCTGATTCAAGGCAGAAAAGAAGTAATGAGGAAGCTGAAGCTCTCGGAAGAATCTTGAAACAAGAACATGAGACTTGTGTTATCAGGCAGGGATGCTAGCTAAGTCTAGCTAGTACTAACATTTTTAGTACTGTAGCACAAAGCTAAAGCTGCGGGCACTAACCTTGTTATACTGTTAGTATACCAGTTAGTACTGAGTCATAATGAGGGACTATCTATTTTCTAACACAACAAATTCCCATGGAGATGACTCTGAAAAACCTCCCATGAGGATAATTTATCTAAGATATACTTGAAGGTATCTTTTACACATTCATCTTATGATGATGAGGGTGCAGAGGCTGACTTTACAAATTTGGAAACTGTTGTGAATGTTAGTCCTATTCCCACATCAAGAATTAATCCCTCTCATCCTTCAGCACTTATTCTAGGAGATCCAACATCAGCAGTACAAACAAGAAGCAAAGTAAATAAAAGTTCTGAAGCTCATGCTTTTGTTAGTTTCTGTTCAAAGCAATAGGAGCAAACAATCATAAGGACTTTTATCATTATTTATTTGTTGTTTTCTATCTCTAACATAACCCATGAACATTTCAGATAGCACTTGAAGATGAAGCTGGGTTGATGCTATGCAAGAGAATTGTTGCAGTTTGAGATTCAAAAAGTTTGATCCTAGTAGCATTTGCCTTGGGAAAATAAGGGCTATCGGTACAATGTGGTTGTACCGACAATTAAGAAGGATGAAAGAGGAGTGCGTTGTCAGGAACAAAGCTAGATTAGTTGCTCAGGAGACAGGCCTAAGTGGATGGAATAGTCTTATGATAAGGTTTTTGTTCACTGTGCTAAGGTTTGAAGCCATAAGGATCTGTTAGTATTTGCCTCGATATGGGCTTTATGTTTATCAGATGGATTGTGAAAGTGCCTTTCTTATTGGCAGATTGATGATGAGGTATATGTGTCTCAACCACCAGGCTTTCTAGATCCTAAGTTTCTGAGAAAGGTCTACAAAGTGGTTAAAGCTCTGTATGGGTTACTCAAGCTCCCAACAGATGGTGTGCCTTTATCACTTTCTTGTTGAATAAATGGCATAAGAGTATGGGGGACAATGGACAAAACTCTCTTCCTAAAGAAGGACAAACATGATAACATTTAGTTCAAGTTCTATGTGGATGATATCATCTTTGGGTTAGCAAACGAGTCATGGTTCTGTGATGAGTTGGATGCATTGATGAAGAGTAGCTTTCAGATGTGTTCAATAGGGAGGAAGCTCACTTTCTTTCTTAGCCTACATAGTCAAACAGAAAATAAATGGTATATTATTAGCCAGGATAAGTATGTTGTGAATCCTGAAGAAGTTTGACTTTGCAAGTGATAAAGACTGTTAGTACACCAATTGAGACTCAGAAGCCTCGTAGTCAAAGATGAGGAAGCCTGTGATGGTGATGTCCATCTCTATAGGTCAAATTGATGGCTCCTTAATGTATGTGATGCTTCTAGGCTGAAATTATGTTTGCAGTCTGTGCCTTGTTCTAGGTTTCCAAGTCACTCCAAAGGCCTCTACATTTAAATTGTTGTCAAAGAATTTTTTAGGTACTAAAGGGGCAAACCCAAAACTATGGCCCTTTGGTATCCTAGAGTGTCTTCATGTGACTTGGAAATCCTCTCAGATACAGATAGTGATTATGCTGGAGCAAATCTTGACAGGAAATCCACAACAGGAGGTTGTCAATTTCTTGGCAGGAGACTCATTACTTGGCAATGCAAAAAGCAAACCATTGTGGCCACTTCTACAACAGAAGCCGAATATGTTGCTGCTGCAAGCTGCTGTGGGCAAGTATTATGGATTCAAAATCAAATGTTAGACTATGGGTTCAACTTCATGAACACAAAGATCTACATTGATAATGAAAGCACCATTTGCATTGTAAAGAATCCAGTATATCATTCGAAGACAAAGCATATTGCAATTAGGCACCACTTCATACGAGATGCTTATGAGAAGAAACTCATACAGGTGCTTAAGATCCACACTGATGACAATGTAGCTGATCTACTAACCAAGGCATTTGATGTTAGCCGATTTCAGTTCTTGGTTGTTTCAATTGGGATGATAAATCCATAAGCTACATTGGTTAAAGGGAGGCAATATAAAGTATTGTCTACAAAATCCTTTCATCTCCTCATCATATCATCTCTCTCACACACACACATAGCTATGAACTCTCAACGTGAACTAAACCCTTTTGCACCACCTTTCTACACATCAAGATTCAACCACCATCATGCAAGCATAACTAATCGTACCAACAAGTGGTCCGTACACTTTCCGGTAAGAATTCTCTTGTGAAGCATTTTGAAGACATGAGATTATGTAGACCATCCAAAGAGTATTTGCAAGGGTGGTTCGACCCACCAAGAGACGAGTCTATGTCATGTTTGACAACAAAGGGGATGCATACCATTGGAGCGGTGTGTGCCAGGTAAAATTGGTTAGTATGGTTGATGTCAAGAGAAGGTCGCGGTATGCGTTTCACATTATCAACTAGTTTAAAGCAAGCAATTTCAGATTAGAGATTTAGTATGTTTATAAACTAAGTACTTCTATTAGTAGAAATATTAGCAATTAGTTTAGTGTTGTATAGTTGTATAGTTTTTGGTGTATGGATACATATTAGCTAGAAGTGATGCTTGTCAACGCTTTAAGAAGATTTAGAGAGTCACTGAGAAGAGTTACTGATGGTGCTGAAGCATTTCTGATACTTACATTGTTCATTCTTACTTTGGACAAAGTTAGTACCGACCATGCAAAGTTAGTACCGCTGGGCAAAGTTTGTACCGCTAAAGAGTCAGTGGAGAAAAATACCGCCAAGGGTACAAAGTGTAAATTGGAACGTTTTCTTTGAAATTAGGTCTCCTAAACCTATAAGAATCCATCTCAATCGCACACTTACTCAAGCAATCTTAAACCTATAAGGGAGGATTGTTAGGATTAATGTTTTCTTAACTTAGTACTGACAGTACAAATATTTAGTACTGACAGTTATACTTAGTACCGACAGTACAAAGTATTAAGTACTGTTAGTTAGTTAGTACCGTTAGTAGAAAGTTAGTTAGTACCGTTGAGAAGATATTTAAAAGATATTTATGAGATATTTTAGAAAAAGATATGTAAGCCTTTTAGGGTTATCCTTAATATATAAAAGGATGACTTTTGGCATAGTCAGACAGAGACGATAACAGAGGAACACAGATAATCATCGAATAGAAAATCATATACATATATCATAGTTAGCAATCTGTAATCCTCAAGAACACATTAATAAAGTTGTTATTCAGTTGTTCATTGTTCTTCTTAGTACATGTGTTAAGATTCCGCATTAACACATAGTATTCATAGTCATTGTTTCTACATAGTCATTTGTATTTATACATCCTGGCTATCATCCTTTATAGGCTGCAAAGATCCATTCAGTTTAAATAGGACTCACAATATTGTAGACTCTTTTGATCCGTGAATACCGTACACTTGGTTCCGTACAAATAGTGTCTCCAAGGTTTTAGAGAAAACACTACCGATCCAAGTTCCAAATCATGAGTTGTATAGTTCTTCTCATGAATTTTTAATTGGCGTGGTGCATAAGAAATTACTTTCTCTCTTTGCATTAATACAAAACCCAATCCCTTATGCAACGCATCGCAATAGACTACGAAATCTCCGCTTCCCTCAGGTAAAGCCAGAGTTGGCGCACACACAACTTCTGCTTTAATAACTAGAAGGTGGCTTCCTGCTTGTCTCCCCAATCGAACTTAACTCCTTTCTGAGTAAGCTTGGTCATCGACTTGGCAATCTTCGAAAATCCTTCGATGAATCTTCGGTAATACCCAACAAGACCTAAGAATTGGCGAATCTCCATTGGCGTCTTAGAGGATTCCCAATCCTTTATGGATTCGATTTTGGCGGGGTCCACATGAATGCCTTGACTATCAATCACGTGGCTGAGAAATTGTACCTTG